>KE508261.1:0-20969 GCA_000441515.1 Elaeis oleifera | reverse complement strand
GCGCTGTCACATTCCTCGTATTGTACGTAGATGATATCCTCCTGATTGAAAATAATATTCTCATGCTGACATCGGTCAAAATATAGTTGTCGAAAGAGTTCATCATGAAAGATCTAGGAGAAGCTTCCTATATTCTTGGTATAAAAGACTATAAAGATAGATCTAAGAGAATGATAGGACTCTTACAGCATATGTACATAAAAGAGATGCTGAAGAGGTTCAGCATGAAAAACTCCAAGAGGGGTCTTTTGTCCTTTAGACATGGCATTCATCTCTCCAAGAAGATGTGCCTTGACACACCTGAGGAGATCCAGTGCATGAGCAAAATCCCTTATGCTTCGGCAATAGGGAGTCTTATGTATGTCATGTTATGTACACGCCCTGATATAGCACTTGCCGTGAGTGTCACGAGTAGATATCAGATGAATCCAGGTGAAGAATACTGGATCGCTGTTAAAAATATCCTTAAATACTTAAGAAGGACTAAGGATTTGATGTTGGTCTTTGGTGGAAGATCGGAGCTAAAAGTTGAGGGATACACCAATTCAGACTTTATGACTGATGTCGATAATAGAAAGTCTACATCGGATTGTATCTTCTTGTGTAATGATGGTATGATTAGCTGAAAGAGTTTCAAGCAGCCGATCATTACAGATTCGATCATGGAAGTCGAGCACATTGCCGTCTCTGAAGCTACTAAGGAAGCCTTTTGGTTCAAGAAGTTCGTTGTAAAGCTGGATGTGATGCCATCAGATGTCATTGTACTACACTGCGACAACAACAGCATCATAGCCCTCACTAAGGAGCTAAGGTCTCACTAAAAGTCCAAGCACATAGAGCGATGGTTTCACATCATACGTGAATACCTCGAGAAGACGTTCGTCGAGGTGCAGAGAGTCGACTCTACGCTGAATGTGGCGGACCCGCTGACCAAGCCTCTCAACCAGTAGAAGATCGAAGCTCAACTTGAGAGGATGGATCTTAGGTATATGTCCAATTAGCTTGAGGTCAAGTGGAAGTTTATTAGATTTTTGTCCTAGAATCAATTATTGACTGACACATTATGTAATTCTAGGACCTAAACTTATACTTGTAATCTTTTATTATCAATAAAGAGCTTTTTCATTCTAATTATGTTTGTGTCCATGATTTGTCTTAGAATTAACAAAGATGATTTTGTATATTCTTAAAGAGTTAAGAATTTGAAACATACATTAATTAGTAGTTAATTTCTAAATGCTCCTGATCAAAAGATCGTCATGGAGGACAGTGATCAATCCATTTGAGATTGGTGCACGGTTCACCTCCCATGTGGACGGATGAGCCTTGGATCTACGATGTAGAGACACTGGGATGAAGGTGTAGGTGGTTGTTAGAGAACAACTTGTACTGAGCGTGATCAACATGAGAACCACATGGATGTCTACTTACTCGTTAGTGATCTTCTCAATGCTGCAGTGATGTGAGTGGACTTTTGACCTGCGGTGCCATTGGCTATATACAGCAAGGCTACTGGGTTTGACTGCATATTTCTTGGTCCCTGACCATTCTGATCCTTACTGTGTATGTTGGCTTCAGTAGATTCAAGTTTGCTGTTTTGAGCAGAATGCACCTAGATGGAATCTATCGATCTTGGTAGAAAAGGAGAAGTTCTATGCGATTTGTGAGACTGAGTTCAAAAGTCTTTGGCCAAAGCAAGTGTAAATATTAGAAAATTTTTTTACGAGATTCACAATAAACTCGAGTTGAGCTAATCTAGCATATGACTGACGATGGGATCTGACAATTTTTATGACCTCCGTCAAGTCAGGACTCATGATAGAAGGACTGAATCATACGATAATTACACCTAGGAGTTCATACTTTATTTACTAGGTTGCCACTACATACTGTTAGGTGTCACTGGTGGATTGTGAGACTCATCGAGCATCATCTTGATGATCGATGGCCTCGAAGGGTAGAATTGAAAATGTTCCAATCCATCGAAAAGAGTTTCGATGATATTGTGATGGAGATCACAATATATCTTACTATCAGATAGAATGAAACCTATGGGGTCCCGCATTAAGAAATTTAATCTCGAATTTGTCAGTTGGGCTTATGAAATTCTAATTGGGTTAGAGTTTATTGAAATCCTATTAGGTTTATGAAAATCATGCTAGCATACGGTTAAACCTAATTCTTCTCGAGACTTCGATTTGATCAAGTTCATAGTCTTGAACCTAACCTAAATCCATTTGAATTTAATTAGATTCTTAATTATGAGCCCAAGAGGATTTGATTAAGTCAATTAGTTGGCATAATTATCCTAACATTATCTCTTCTTTATCTCCTAATTATCTCTAAGTGTGCATGTAGAATAGATGGAAGATTAGGTAGCGTCTTCCTTCTCTTTTGGTAAGAATTGGGCACCAAATTCTAAAGGAGCCCGCCCCCTCTTATGTGGCATGGTGTGGAGGAGAGAGAGGTGGGGCCACGCCCCTTCTTATTTGGATAGAAACCCTATTGTGGGGCGTTAAGAGTTGGCACCCCAACTACCTGATATGTATTCCTATGACGCCTCTTGTACATGCTTAAAGGGGCTGATTATATACCATTTATATCTGATTTTAATTGTAATAAATCAGATTAAAAAGGTAGAGAATTTTTATAAGATAAAGATCTATCTTTTTTAAGATAATTGAGTTCCTATTATGTGTCAGGGTAGTGCCTATATAAAGGGTATGTCTCTAAGGTTTCTAGGTAATTGATTTTTGATGAAAATTTCTCTCTCCTTTCTTCATGCCTTCTATCCTCCCTCTCTTCTCTTCCACACCTAAGAGTTGGGCATCCCCTTTTGCACACACCAAGAGGTGCTGCTTTGTCTTCAAAAGTAAAGATCGAGGAGAAGAAAGAAAGGCTGCTAATCAAGGTGTTAATCCTGTAGTCTAGATCAAGACGTTGATCAAAGTATTCAAGGGTAAGATTCTTTTGGAAAGAAAATCTTCTACGAGGAGAAATCAGTTCGAGATCGATCTCAGTGGATACTCGTAGAGACCGGACGCGTATGCGGCTCGAGCATCTAAGAATCTGTGATCATCAGAAGTGGTGAACATCTATCCGCGCTAAGATAAAGAGATCTGATCTCATATTTATATCTAAATTTCAGATTGTATATATGCATTTTCTCTTAGGCTTGGGTAGGTTAGATTTGATCTATTGCATGTGGGGTTAAAGGTTTAATCCATTTATTTTTCGCTGTGGTTTTCAAAGTTTTGAAATCTACATATACTGCCTATCCAATTTTCTAACACATAATTGCCTCTACATCAATTGGATCCAAAATTGATAATAAAATCAATCGTAGATCTGGACCATATGTATTTGGATCAATAGATAGGATCATTATAGAATGGGCTTGTTCTTTTAATCGAGGGGAAAGGCCTAAATTGTGCAATTATATATATATGATACTAGAAATAAAGTAAGTAATAGATTGAGCGCATTAAATTCGGATGATAGTTCATTGGATATAGATCGAAAAATTTTAGAAGGATTGATGAAAATATTTGATGAAGAAATTAGAATGTCAAGATTTTAGAATAGCCAGAGATCATTTTCAACCATCTTAGTTTTCGTCTATACATCTAAAATTATTGGATAGATGTGATGGAGATAGTTCGTAGTATAACATATTTTTAGCTTCTAAAATAGCAACATTGATTATTGGCGATTTGGGCCAGGTCAATCACCAGCATGACATCATTGTTAAACATAGAATAGAAGGATTAAGGTGTATCAGTGATCTACACGCTAGCTTTATGGCTATGCAAGATCTAATTTATTCCATTCGATGAAGATGGTTTTAGAATTGGCATCAAATACAAAGAATCTTGCATGGATATTCAAATATTAGATAATGTGTTACTATGAGAGAATTCTATGCCTATAGAATGTAGTAGAAAATCAACGAAGGAAAGACATTGATAAAAGGAGGGAGATTATTTCACCAATACATAGTTGATGCTTTTTTATATTTTGATAAAGAAAGATTAGATTATATGAGAAAAAATCAAAGAGATCTTCAATCAAAAATTTATCTAGATATTAAAGATGCTATCGTTCATCGTGATGTTGATGGTGATGCAATGAAAAAGAGAATTATTTTACCATCAAATTTTACTGAAAGTCCAAGATATATGATCCAAAACTATCAGGATGCTATTGCTATTTGTAGATAGCATGAACATCCTAATTTATTCATTATATTTATATGCAGTGCATAATGGCCTGAAATTTGGGCTACTTTGGATTTAATTTTCGATCAGGAAGTTGAAATAGATCTGACATTACTAGTAGAGTCTTCAAAATAAAACTTAAGGAATTGATATCGAATATTACTAAAAACATCATTTTGGAAGGACGGTCATAGGTAATATGCTAGTTTTTGCTTGAATTTTATGACAATAATTATAAGCAATTCTTCTAATGTATTTTTTTAATATTTTTAATAGTTTTATATACCATAGAGTTTCAAAAATATGATTTACTGCATGTGCATATATTACTTTGGTTGGATTCAGAGTATAAATATTTGACAGTAATGGATATTGATTCAATAATATGTGCTGAATTATCTGATAAAGTTGCTAATCCTGTTGGATATGAATGTGTTATAAAGTTTATAATGCATGATCTATATAGATTGGATAATTCAAAATCATTGTGTGTGATGAAAGGATATTATTTGAAATATCTTTCAAAAAAATTTTAAGAACAAACAGTAATAGATAAGAATAGATTTGCTGCTTATAGGAAAAAAATGACAGATGATATGCCACTAAAAATAGAATTATGCTTGATAATCGATCCATTGTTTCATATAATTTAGATTTGGTAATACGATATCAAGCATATATAAATGTTGAATGGTGCAACAAATCAAGGATTATTAAATATTTATTCAAATATATTAATAAAGGTGTGGATAGAATAAGAGTTGTAATAATAGAAAATGTTTCAGTCAATGACAACACTGGAGAACAAAGTTATGAAGAAGTAGATGAGATTAAAACATTTGTTGATTGTAGATATTTATTAATATATAAAGCTATTTGGAGATTGATCTAATTCAATATTCATTTTAGAGAACCCACTATTGAGTGCTTAGTTATGCACTTTTCATTTATGAATAGTATTGCTTATCATAGAGATCAAAATTTACCATCCATTCTTACGAAGAAAAATGTAAACAAAACAATGTTTATAGAGTAGATGCAAACTAATGAACATTCCGAGGATAGTCGGGATTTAACATATGTGGAGTTTCCTATGAGATGGGTGTGGAATGCTAAAGATAAAATATGGATTAAAAAATAAAAAATAAAATTGATAGGATCATGTATATTCATCCTAGTTTGGGCAAATTATATTATTACAGATGCTCTTAAATGTGATGAAAGGTGCAAGAAATTATGATGAAATCAAGACCTTAAATAATATTGTACATCTTACATCTTAGTCTACATGTAATGCACTTAGTCTATTAGGAGATGATAGAGAATAGCATGAAGCATTGAATAAAGCTTCTTTCTGGACAATATCATTTGAATTAAGATAGCTTTTTGTTACGCTAATTATTTATTGTGAAGTAGCAGATCCGAATAAATTATTTTAGATGCATTAGAATAAATTTATAGATGTTATTATTTATAATTTAAGAAATATATTGGAGCTTCCCAATCTATATGTTCCAGAATCATAGTTGAAAAATCATATTCTATTTGAATTGAAGAATTATTCAATAAAATTCTTGTTCTCTTTTGGATCATAATTTTCTAATATCTAATAGAATTATGATGGAGAAAATAAACAACAAATTACTAAGAGAGGAACTCGGTTATAATTACAGATTCGATAACAAGAACATTTAGTGTTGGTAGATAGATTAAATGAGGAAAAAAATATTTATGACATGATCTTGGATGCTGTAAATAAAATAAAGTAGATTATTTTTGTATATAGTTATGGATGAACAGTCAAAACTTATTTGTGAAAGACCATTATCAAAAATGATGCTATTCCAGATTATTCAACATATGAAATTAAAAAAGATACACTGCTCACAAAATTGATTGAATCAATGAGTTTGATAGTTTGGGATGAAACTCCTATGAATCATAAAAATTGTTGTGAAACCCTCGACAAGTCTTTGAAGGATATTTATAGACGAGGATTCAGATGCATCAAAAAAGCCATTCGATGGAAAAGTTGTATTGCTTGGAGGAGATTTTAGACAAATTCTACTAGTTGTTGTTGGTCAAAATAGAATAGATACTGTTGATACATCAATAAGTCAATCATATCTATAGAACTATTGTGCCATTTTTATTTGTAAAGAAACATGCAGTTGTTGAGTGATGACATGGATGAAGAATCAAGAATATCATTGATCAATTTTGAAAAATAATTTTAAATATTAGTGATGAAAAAATACTAGCTATTAAATTACATGATAATGAAGAAGCAACTTGGATAAAAATTTTGGATAATCTACTCATAAAATAGATAAAGATTATGTTCAGCATATTGCTTCTACAATTTATTCTGATTTTGAGAAAAAAACTTTACTGTTCCTATATATTTGAAAGAAAGGATATCATTATACCTATGAGTGAGATGATGTATGAAATAACTATACTCTGCTTTTTTTGCTTATTGGTGAAGAAAAAGTGTATTTAGTTTTAATACAATATATCGAACATCAACAAATACTACATGCGAGGATATTCTTTATCCAGTTGAGTTTTTGAATTTTTTAAAATTCAATGGTGTTTTGCATCATGAATTGAGGTTAAAAAAAGATGGACCGATAATGTTATTATGAAATATAAATTAAAGTACAGGTCTCTGTTATAGTACCAAATTAATAATGACAAATCTTACCACAAAAGCTATTAAAGCTGAGATTATTATGGGTGCTAACATCGGTGTCAGAATTTATATTCCTCACATTATAATGCAGGTAAAAGAACAAAATGACCATTTACTTTTAAAAAGAGATAATTTTTGATTAATCTTTGCTATGTCATGACCATTAACAAAAGTCAAGATCAAACATTAAATAAAGTTGGATTATATTTATCCAATCCGATATTTAGTCACGGTCAACTTATTTTGCACTCTCGCATGTCACCTCACATCAAGGTCTCAAGATTTAGATAAAAAATGAGCATATGGAATACAAAGATTATACAAATAATATTATCTATAAAAAAAATTTTTGAACCTACCTCAAGATATTTTTATGGCATTTAATAATATACTATATACTTATATAATTATATAATCATCTATATCATAACATTTTGTGGTTGCTTTTATAATATATATATTTCTTTATTTATTTATTTATATATTTATTTTCCATGCAGGGTGATTAAAAATATGGAATATAATATGCTGTCAGATTTATCATTAAGAAAAATGAAACTAGAAAGTAACATTAGGATTGCAAGAATTTAGGATTCGATAAATCTCAATGCTGATGATCAGTTACTAAGCGTTGATTGTATCTTCATCTATGAAAAAGTTATAATGAATGTCTATTTTTCATTAATTTTGATATATACATATTCTATTGATTTATTTTCAATAAATTGATTTCATATAGAAAATACTATTCAAGCATCAATTTGTAGAGAAGATTTAGTACAATTCAAGACTATCCTCATCGAAGAAAATATCTATTTTATTGGAAGATTCAATGTTGCACAATACAAAAAAAAATTCAAAGCTACTATGCATAGATATATTATCTACATTAATAAATGGATGATTGTGCAAAAAATTGATGATCGTAACTATCCTATATCTCTTCAAAAATTTAATTTTATTAATTTCGATAAATTATTGGCTTGAAATCCTAATGATCTTGATTTGATTGGTATGTATAAATTTATTTGCTACAACTTATGATTCTTCGAGAAAATATTTTTACTATATTGATCGAATTGTTTTCAGATATTATTGATCATATAGTGACTGTTGGATCTCTTGAACAAATATATATCAGACAAAAGTTAGTTTATAGAAGAAATTTAGAAATTAAAAATTTAAGATAACATATATAAGCTCAATTTATCTTCCAATGATCATATGGAATATTATTATTTAATTATATATAACTATTTTATAGTATGTAGAGACTATCTATTATCTTTTGGACTAAATTTGCTGAAAAGATTAATCAAAATACTATTCGATAAAAAGAAAAGAAAGATCGATTATTTTCATTTTTATGGGAATGATTGTAAAAATTGTTGTCTCTAAGAATGATTTTGATAATCATAAAATATTAGAGCATAATTCTGTACTCATATTTTTCAAAGATGTCAAAGAATATTTTTGTAGAGGAAAAAGATCGTTGAAAGACTCTAAATACAATTAAAGATTAATTGAGTCAAGAGAAACTGATTTTGAAGAGCATCAGCACAAGAAAAATTATCTCAAAGAATTCGAGCCGACCCACCCAAAAATCGAGTCAACTCTGGCATGGTACGCACCTGCTATTTTGGCCTGGCACGCAGCTTAGCCGGATCAAAATGGATCCAAGCTGGCTCTCTCAAGGTGATAGAGAAGCAGTTTTTGGATTTTGCAAGTTGAGCTAACTCAAAACAAGATCCGAACCAGCTCTCTCAGATCAACAGAAAGATGGTTTATCAAGCATACAGTTCGAGCCAGCTCGAAGCAAAATTCAAGCCGGCTCTCTCAGTCGATAGAAAGGCAAAATTCTGATTTCTACTATTCAAGCCAGCTCGAATAAGATCGAGCTAGCTCTCTCAGTGGAATAAAATATTAATTTTTTGAGAACTGCCATTCAAGCCGACTTAAGGTCAATTCGAGCCAACTCGATGCTGTCTGACAAATGCAACGGCTAATTCTGCAGAAGTTATTTTTCATTCAGAAAAAGATTCTAATGGCTATTTTCTACTTTCAATAGTCCAAACAGCTAGAATCAAGTTCAAATCACTCAGACTTTAGAGGGAATGGATGAGAGATAAAAGAAAAGCCAAAAAAACACAAGAAGAGCTCTGTTCATCTGAAAAAGAGAGAAAAATCTGTATTGATTGCCATCAAGAGTGTTCACCAACCTCCAAACAATTTTCTCTTGATTCTTTAAGAGCATTAAAGAAGAGACAAAGAGCTTTGATTGCAGCCATTCAAGTCCTCAACAACCAAGCTTCAGTGACAATAAATCAGCTCAGTTTGAGGAGTGCATTTGTTGTATTTTTTCTAATTTTGAATTGTTGTATTTAGTTTCAGTTGGGACTAAAACTAAGGAAAAGATTGAATCCAGCCCTTAAATTAGATTGGGAGCCTTGGGTTAAGGCTTGTAAAGATTGTGGTTGGTGCTCCTGATTTAAAATCAACTGAATTTATGAATAGTGAGCCCAGTAAACTATCCAATTATAATCTTGAATACATTATAGTGGCATTCTCAAAGGGATAGCTTAGAGAGTGGACGTAGGTGTTAGGAGTGCACCAAACTACTATAAAATATTATGCCTTTGTGTGTTTGTGTGCCATCTCTTCTCTCATTTGCATAATTTTTTTTTTGCTCTCACTGCACTATCCCACTGCAAATTTGTTTAATTTAAAATTCAATTCATCCCTCCCTCTTGGGTTGTCTAGTTGGACAATAATTGATATCAGAGTTTTAGTTCTCTACTAGTTGTTGATCTCATGAACATGAGAAAAAGATCATGACAACTCAATTGAGAGTCTCACTTGCTGAAGGGCAGTCCACCAATAGACCATCACTTTTCAATAGGTCGAATTACACCTATTGAAAAGCTCGCATGCGTATATTCATACAAGCTCTTGATTATGATATATGGAGTGTCATAATCAATGGGTCACGCATATCTACAATCATTATAGATGGCAGTGCTTCATCCAAGCCCGAGAAGGATTGGGATGAAATGGATAAGAAGCTGGCCCAACTAAATGTCAAGGCAATGAATGTATTATATTGTGCCTTGATGTCAATGAGTTTAACCGAATTTTCACTTATAATTCAACAAAGAAAATCTGGGATAGGCTCGAGGTAACTCATGAAAGGATGAATCAAGTTAAAGAATCAAAGATTAATATGCTTGTGCATCAATATAAACTATTTAAAATGAATCCCACTGAGTCAATTACTAGCATGTTTACACGATTTACTGATATTATCAATGGGATCAAAAGCCTAGATAAAATCTATACTTACAGTGATTTAGTGAGGAAGATTTTCAGATCTTTACCTAGGTCATGGGAAGCTAAAATAACAGCTATTCAAGAGGCAAAAGACTTGAACAAGCTACCACTCAAGGAGCTGATTGAATTTTTGATGATGCATAAGTTGGCTACGGGGCAGCACAATGAAGATGAGAGTCAAAAGAAGAAGACTATCATCCTAAAGTCTACGACAATTAATGAAAACAAAGTCAGTCCTCTGAAGATGATGATGACAATAAGGACATGGCTCTTGTAATCAAAAAATTTAAAAATTCATAGGAAGAAGAAGGCATGGATTCAAGAGAAGGAACCTATCCATGAAAGAGTCGAGCAGGAAGAAAGAAAAGAGAAGGAACAATCCTTATGCTATGAATGCAAGAACCAGGATATTTCAAGGAAACTATCCAACCTCGAAGAAATTATTCAAAAGAACCAAGAAGAAGGCCATGGTAGCAACATAGAGCAATAGTGACAAGTCTAGCTCTGAAGAGGAGCCTCAAAATGAAGCAAACTTCTATCTTATAGCTCTAAATGATGAGGTAACCTCTGAACCTTCTCTAGAATTTATCTTTGATGAACTTCAAGATGCTTTTCATGACTTAATGAAAGAATTTAGAAAGATAAGCCTGAAAAATAAAATATGAAAGCAAAAAAAGAAGTACTAATCAAAGAAAAGGAAGAAATGCTTCAAAAAAATAATAAATTGAAGGAAGAGAATGAAATCTTAAAGAACAAAGTTGACAAACTAAAATCTTTAGTTGAAAAATTCACATGTAGTTTAGAAAAATTATAAATGATATTAAATAGTCAGAAGAGAGTTTATGAGAAGGGTGATTTAGGTTATAAACCTAACAATAAACAAAAACTCCTTAAGAACTTTTTTTCTGCATCACCATCCACTTATAGCACTACTCACATAACATATTTCAGCTGTGGAAGAATAGGACACAAGGCATTTGCATATAATTCAAAAAAACTAATGATAAAATAATTAAAATATTTAGATTCCAAAAGAAACCATAGTTACTAATCCTAAAGGACATAAGAAAACTTGAGTACCTAAAAAACTACTTGATTTTCATGTAGGAATGCCTTGCAGCCAATGATCAAAATAAAGTGATACTTGGATAGTAGCTATTCAAGGTATATAACGGATGACAAGGAGCAATTCTTCATCCTTGAGAAAAAAGAAGGGGGAGTAGTCCCTCTTGGTGACAATAGCAAAGAAAGATCATTGACATTAGTAAAATTCAGATTACTCCTTCTATCTTCATTGATAATGTATTATTAGTTAATAATTTAAAACATAATCTGCTTAGTATAAGTTAACTGTGTGACAAAAGCTTTGAAGTAATTTTAAATCATCTTCATGTGAAGTCACTAGTCCCTTTGATGATAGTATCAAATTTATTGGACATAGACATGGCAACATCTACTTGGTTGATCTTGATGAGACAGCCATGAAGAGTGGTCAATATCTTGTTGCTAAGAATGCTAAGATAAAAAAATTAGTTGGCTATAGCATATATGTTGGGCCATGCAAGCATGCATACTTTATCAAAATTGATTGCAAATGATCGAGTTAAAGGTTTACCTAAACTGAATTTTGAAAACAATCATGTCTATGATGCATGTCAATTCAGCAAACAAACTAGGGGGAGTTTTCAATCCAAAAAGATTATTTCAACTTTTAGACCACTTGAACTAATTCACATGGACTTGTTTGGGCCCACTAAGACCACTAGCCTTGGTGGAAAGAAATATGGACTTGTGATAATTGATGATTTCTCACATTTTATTTGGATTTTATTTTTGGCACACAAAGATGAAGCTTTTTCTACCTTTTCAAAGTTTTATAAAAAAATTTTGAATAAAAAGAATTCAACTATAGTTTGTATTCGTAGTGACCACTATACTAAATTTGAAAATAAATTTTTTGAAGATTTTTGCAATGAAAATGATATTGAAAATATTTTTTTCTACTCCAAGAACCCCTTAATAAAATGGTGTAGTTGAAAAAAGAATAGAACCTTAGAAGAAATAGCCCGTATCATATTATGTGAAGAAAATCTACCTAAATATTTTTGAGCTAAAGTCATAAACACAGCATATTACATTCTTAATAGAGCTTTAATCCAATCAATTTTAAAGAAAATCCTCTATGAGCTTTAGAAGGGTAGGAAACCTAACATTTGCTATTTTCATGTATTTGGATGTAAATATTTATTTAATAATAAAAAGATAACTTAAAAAATTTGATGCCAAATCAGATGAAGGTATCTTTCTAAGATACTCGACATCCAGCAAGGCATATAGAGTCTTCAACAAATAAACATTGGTTGTTGAAGAATCTATACATGTGGTGTTTGATGAAACTAACGACTCTTCCTCGAGAAAAGAAGATACTTTTAATGATGATGCAGAGATTCTTAAAAATGGAGTAAAAGAACTCAGCTTGAAGGAGAAACCAAGTCAAGAAAAGAAAGAAGAAAAAGGTAAAGAGCAAGAAAAGGATTCACAAGAAAACACCAATAAAGAGTAAGATGATTGCCCAAAGAATGGAGGTATGCACACCATCACCCTGAAGATCTCATCATAAGAGATCCTTCTAAAGAGGTAAGAACTAGAGTTTCTTTTAGAGAAAATCATGATTATTTACTTTATTTCTTAAATAGAACTTAGAACTATTGAAGAAGCTAAAAGTGATCCTAATTGGTTAATTGCTATGCAAGAAAAATTTAATCAATTTGAAAGAAATAAAGTTTAGACATTAGTTGATAGATCTCTTGGTCACCCAATTATTGACACTAAGTGGATATTTAAAAATAAATTAGATAAAAATGATAATATAATAAGAAATAAAATCAAATTAGTTGCTAAGGAATATAATCAAAAGAAGAATAGACCTTGATGAAACATATGCACCTGTAGCCAGATTAGAAACCATTAGATTACTACTTGCTTTTGCTTATTATATGAATTTTAAATTGTATCAAATGGATATAAAAATACTTTCTAAATGATTTTATGGCTGAAGAAGGTTTATAGAGAAACCATCAGGTTTTCAAAATCATGCTAATCCAAATCATGTTTTCAAACTTAATAAAGCATTGTATGGTTTAAAACAAGCACCAGGAGCATAATATGATAGATTAAATAAATTTTTGCTTAATAATAACTTTTCTAGAGGTAGTGTAGATACTACTTTATTTTTGAAGAGAAAAAAATCAGATTTGCTAGTTGTTCAAATATATGTGGATGATATTATTTTTGGATCTACTAATGAAAATCTTTATCAAGAATTTGCTAAGTTGATGCAGGATGAATTTGAAATGAGCATGATAGGGAAGCTAACATTCTTCCTTGGACTTTAAATCAAACAAATGAAGAAAAAAATTTTCATATCCCAAACCAAATATATTTTAGAGATATTAAAGAAGTTTGGGATAGAAAATGTAAAGGCAATTGGCACGCCTATAAGCCCACCTTACAGATTGGACAAAGATGAAAATGGTAAGACCATAGATCAAAAACTTTATAGAGGTATAATTGACTCTTTACTATATTTAACTGCTAGTAGACCTAATATACTCTTTAGTGTTTGCATATGTGCTAAATTTCAGTCTAACCCTAAAGAATCTCATCTACTTGCTGTTAAAAGAATTTTAAGATATTTGATGGAACATAAAACTTAGGTTTATGGTATTCTAAGCAAATCTCAATTGATTTAATTAGATTTTCAGATGTTGATTATGGGAGATATAAAATTGATAGAAAAAGTACTAGTGGCACATGTCAATTCTTAGGGTTGAACTTAATCTTATAGTTTAACAAAAATAAAATTTGACAGTATTGTCCACGATCGAGGCCGAGTATGTTACAGCCGAAAGCTGCTGTACTCAACTTCTTTAGATTAAGCAACAACTGAAGGATTATGGCATTGATCAAAATAAAATTCCATTAAAATGTGACAACACAAGTGCCATCAATTTAACAAAAAATTCTTATTTAATATTTAAATAAATATATTAAATTAAACATCACTTTATTAGAGATCATGTTCAAAATACTGATATTGTACTTGAATTTGTATCAACTGAAAATCAATTAGCTAACATTTTCACAAAATCATTAAATGAAGATAGATTTAATGTGATTAAAGGTGAGTTAGGAATTTGTGATCCCTTCTAATAAAAATTCTCTTCAATATCTTTTTGCTCGTGTTGGTTGGCTTGATCCAAGTTTTTCAAAATTTATTGAATTAATTTCAAATTTTTATGAATTTCAGAGACTGTGGCTCGAGCCGGCTCGACTATGCTATCGAGCTGACTCAACTGTCGAGCCGATCCGAATAAGGCTTTGAGCTAGCTCGATGGTCGAGGCTCAATTTTTTATTTATAATGTCCGACTTTTCCAAAATCTTATTCATCACTTTTGAGCTTACTCTACTCTGACCCTCTCCCGACTCCAGTCCTAAACCCTCCAAAAATCCCATCCCTCCTCCTTCTGCCCTCCAATCCATGGGATTCCCAGCTATGGCACCCAAAACTCACACCACAGAAGTGAAGAATTACTGAGCTGAGGAATAGCATGAAGTCCATTCAAAGAAGAGATAGTGTCGAGGTTCAGCATGCTCCACACCCTCTACTTCGATTTTTGGATCGAATCGAGTTCAATGGCATCAAGAGCAGTTGCAATGGGAAGAAAGGTCAGTTTTCAATTTTGGATGAACAAATTTTTAGATTGGGATATGGATTCAGCAGCAAGGTTGGGAGAAGTTATGCTCACTTGAGGTACCCACTTATTCCCATCGATCAAATTTTTTTTAAGAATTTAAAGTTGGATACAGAGTCTATTTGGTTAATGGTGAAAGGCACTGAAATCATTCTGGATCAAAGAAGACCAGGGCATCTCTTGGAAATGCCTTTCTCTGGAATCCGAGCTGATGAGTTACATAATGATCTTGATGGTATAAGAAGGCTTCTTGGCAAGAATATTGAGGAGAACTTTGATATTCACAATGCCAATCTTCTACCTGCGGAGCTGAAGCTCATACATAGCATAATTCATAGGATCTTCTTTTCGAGGACTGAGAGATTTGACTAGATATCATCAAGAGATCTTGGTGTGATGGTTCATCTAGTTGAGGGAATAGCAATAAATCTTCCCTTCATGATGATTGAGCAGATGAAGACTGCCACTGGAAAATCAAAGAGTCAAGCTTGTATGCCATAAGGAATAGTTTTACTTTGATATTCAGGGATGCTGGCATTGATTTGGATGTTGAGGATTTCAAGTCACTCAAGCACACAGATTACTATGCCATCCATTCTCTTCACCACATGAAGTTTGGAAAGAAGGTGATGTATGGGTCAGAGAGGTTGAAGGAGTGCAGCCTCATGCTTTTGGATCTTCTTCCTCCTCACCTTTAGAGTCCGCTAAGCCATCCTCCCCTACACCTGCTGCTGCACCATCATCACCTGCACTAGCACCGACACCTAGTTCAGTGGCTGGAGAGCATCACCCTAGACCCTCTATTTCCACTCACACACTTGCCATGACCCACAGCTTCTCTATAAACAGAATTGTAGAGCAAGTAATGGAATAGGTCACAGAGAAGGTTGGAGCCATTTTATTGAGTTTCAGCAGCAGATCTCTAAAAAAGTTGGAGCAATGTTCACTGGTCTTCAGTAGCAGATCTTTCTGAGCCTTGAGGAGTAGTGACTATCGATCGAGGGATAGCTTGACATGCTTAGTCAGCAGATCATGAATTTGTCTAAGGTTCTAGATTTTGAAGAAGGAACAATATGGGACATCGACGAAGGTGACTGCGGAGGCTGCCAAGATAGCTAGAAGACTTGAGAAAATCACCATTGCTCAGCACAGCAGTGTAGAGATCATCATCACTGCTATTCGCAGAGTTGAGGCTCGGCTTGGTCAGCTATGGACTCGGATTTCTCCACCCTCTACTTAGCTTAAATCCTCCCCTAGCCAGCCTCACCCATCCACTGCTAGACACCCCTTCAGTGCCACAGTTAGACCTGGCATTGGTTTTCCACCCATTCGCTCCAAACCCTTTGCAAGAACCTAGAGCAAGAAACCAGGACCTTCCTCCTCGTCCATTGAGCCCATCATAGAATTCCCATCCGATAAGGATTAGTTACCTTTAGACTTGGTCTTTATCTTGTTTTGCTTTAGATTGTGTTTCATGTTTCATAATATAATGAATGTTGTATTGTTTGGTTGGCAACATTTTGTAAACAATACAAGCATGTAGTAATCATTATCTATTAATGAATGTTTACTTTAGACTTATATTGTTGAATGTTTGTAGTATTTGTACTGTTGATGTTGACAAAAAGAGGGAGAAGGACTGATTGAGCATAAGAATATAATTTTTAAAAGTGGACTGATGAAGAAAAAGTGATTAAGCATAATTGATTGAAACAATAACGAACACATCAATTGAATTGAGATGTTAATGAAAGTTGAGAATTTTAAAAATTTTCTATCTACATAAATTTCACACAATACATTTATTGAGGGGAGTTTAAATTCTAATAGCTAATGAGAAGTCCATACATCTAAATTTTGTAAAGATACAACCTTTTCATATAGATTATCAAATCAGAAATTGCCTGTGCATATAGTATATATTGAAATGTAAAACCTTGTTACGTTTATACTTATATCTCTTCATTTTGAAAATTCCTTTTATACATATATACTGCTATAGCTCAATATTTTATCATCATCAAAAGAAAAGATTGTTGTCCCAAAAATAATTTTGATGATCATAAATATTAGAGCATAATTTGGTACTAATATTTTTCAAAGATGTCAAACAATATTTTGTAGAGGAAAAAGGCCGTTGAAAGACTCTAAATACAATTGAAGATTAATTGAGTCAAGAGAAACTGATTTTGAAGAGCATCGATATAAGAAAAATCATCTCAAAGAATTTGAGCTGACCCACCCAAAAATCAAGCCGACTCTGGCACGGTACACATCTGCTGTTTTGACTTGGCACGCAGTCAAGCCAGCTCGAAATGAATCTGAGCCTACTTTATCAGGGTGACAGAGAAGGAGTTTTTGGGTTCTGCAAGTTGAGCCAGCTCGAAACAAGATCTAAACCGACTCTCTCAGATCAACAGAAAGATGATTTTTCAAGCATGCTGTTCAAGCCAGCTCGAAGCAAAATCCGAGCTGGCTCTCTCAGTCGATAAAAGGCAAAATTTTGATTTCTGCAGTTCGAGCCAGCTCGAAGCAAGATCGAGCCAGCTCGAAGCAAGATCGAGCCGACTCTCTTAGTGAGATAGAATATTAATTTTTTTAGAATTGCCGTTCGAGCTGACTTGAGTTTAATTTGAGCCGACTCGACGCTGTCTAACAGACGCAACGGTTAGTTCTGCAGAAGCCATTTTTATCCAGAAAAAGATTCTAACAGCTATTTTCACTTTCAATAGTTCAAATGGCTAGAATCAAGTTCAAATCACTCAGAGCTTAGAAAAATGGATGAGAGATAAATGGAAAGTCAAGAAAACACAAGAAGAGCACTATTCATATGAAAAAGTGAGAAAAATCTGCATTGATTGCCATCAAGAGTGTTCACCAACCTTCAAATAATTTTCTCTTGATTCTTTGAAAGCATTAAAGAAGAGACAAAGAGCTTTGATTGTAGGCATTCAAGTCCTCAACAATCAAGCTTCAGCAACAACAAATCAGCTCAGTTTGAGGAGTACATTTGTTATATTTCTTTCTAATTTTTGAGTTGTTGTATTTAGTTTCAGTTGGAGTTGAAACTAAAGAAAAGGTTGATCCTCTTGAGAAAATACCTTGAGATTAAATCCACAATAAGCTTGGAACGAGGTCCAGGATGACAAACGAAGTCTAACGAGCCTAAAACAGCCCAAACGGAGTCCAGATAGAGGAGATACGTATAATAGAATGCCAGCATGGAGGTTGGTACGATCCACAGGCCATTAGAGGGGGCCCATGGGCGGCACAGGTCGATAGCGGAGTGGGCTAGACCTGACAATGGAGCAGGCATGCGGCCCAATGCAGGGGCAAGCCCAGCATGGGTGCACGCGAGCACGGCCTAATGTGGGCGAGCATGCGGGTGCCCAGGCCCACTGAAAGTCACAGTTCATGGTGGATCGAGCTCACAGGTGTGTCGCATGGATCGGTCGGGCATTTCCCACCCGATTTCTCATCATCCTTGTGGATCGATGGGTAGTTTCTCACCCATTTTTCACGATTCATAGTGTTTTGGTGGACCAAGGACTAATGTGTTGCACGATCGGATGGTCAACATGGGTCACGATCGGGATTTGATGGTTTGGTGAGGTTTGGGTTTGGTTGAATGTTCTCCGATCTAAATCATGTTTGAGGCCTTTAAAGGCCTTGTGGGTGAAATGGCGGTCGGGGGAGCCGGCGTGGTTCGATAGTGAGCCCTGAGCAGTAGCAGCAGATCGAGTGGAGCTGATAGAGAGCAGAAGCAGGGGTTCTTCAGGTAGAATATCAGATAGTGGACAGCGATCATTTCAGGGGTTCAGGGGATCTCCTAGAGAGAGCTTTTATGAGGAAGACCTTCTTGTTGAGAGAGAGAGATTGGTGTATGAGGGTTGAGGGTGTGATCTCTTATTGTAAATTTTTTTTTCTCATAATGAAGCTTGTATGCCCCATAGAGGTAAGCCTTTTGACTGATCCACATATCTAATTGTGTTCTTATTTTATTTCTTCTTTCTTTCTACTGTAATGCATGGTATCGGATCCTGCACAACAAGTAGTATAGTATGGGGCAAGCAATCAAATATGAGGATTAGCCAAAAGGCTCACCTCCATAGGCATGCAAGCTTCATTATGAGAAAAAAAAATTACAAAAGGAGATCATACCCTCAACCTTCGTACACCAATCTTCTCTCTCAAAAGAAGCTCTTTCTCACAAAGCTCTCTCTCTAGGAGATTCTCTGAACCCCTGAAACGAACGCTGTCCACTATCTGACAATCTGCCTGAAGAACCCCTGCTTCTGCTCTCTGTCGCCTCCACTCAATCTGCTGCTGCTACTGCTCAGGGCTCACTACCGAACCATGCCTGCTTCTTTGGCCACCATTTCGCCCACAGGGCCTTTAAAGACCTCAAACAAGGTTTAGATCGGAGAAACACTTCAACTAGAACTCCAGAACCTCACCAAGCCATTAGATCCCGACTGCGACCCATGTTGACGATCTGATCGCACAACATATGAGTCTCCAATCCACCAAATTGCTGTGAGCTATGAGAAACAGGTAAGAAACCACCCACTGGTCCATGTAGACCATGAGAAACCAGGTGGAAAACATTCGGTCAGTCCACACGACACCCCTGTGAGCCCGATCCACCATGGACCGTGACTCTCAGTGGGCCTGGGCGCCCGTGCGCTTGAATCCAGTCATTGAATTGGATTGGGAGCTTTGGATTAAGGTTTGTAAGGTTGTGGTTGGTGCTCCTGACTTAAACCAATTGGATTTGTGGATAGTGAGCCCGGCAAAACTATCCAACTGTAATTTTGAAAAGTCAATTATAGTGAAATTCTCAATAGGATAGCTTGGAGAGTGGACATAGGTGCTAGGAGTACACCGAACCACTATAAAATATCATGCCTTTGTGTGTGTGCCATCTCTTCTCTCATTTGCATATATATTTTTTAGCTCTCACTGCACTATCTCACTAAGAGTTAATTGATTACTTGTGCATATTTGTTTAAATTTAAAATCAAATTCATTCTCCCTCTTGGGTTGTCTAACTGGGCAACAAAAACTTATAGAAAAATTTTTTAATCTCCTACAAATTTAGCTACCATAATTAAATTCATAATTTTAAAAGTACTCTATATATTTTTTTGTCTATAGAGAAACTATGCCAATCATCATGTTTGGCCTCAAAATTTTTCATGTCTCTAAAAATACAAGAGATAGAAGAGTATTGAAGCATGTTAGAATACTGGCTTTTTTTCAATACTATATTCTATGAAAAAATAAGTATTTGTTATGATATAAATATGATTACGAATTTTGATGCAAGATAAAAATGCCAATTCCACTGATTGAATTTGCAGAGCAAGAGCACTGCACTATTATTTATTCATATGATGAGAGCATTACCAATAGGAAAATAATAGATGAATTATTTTTGGATGAATTATTGAGGTTGGACCGACAAGAGTTTCAGATATAAGATGAATTGATCGAATAATAAAATATAGTTATATTTAATACTTGAATAATTTTTTTCACTTGTTTAAGGAGCAAAATTCACATGTAAAGTCACTATAAAAGAAATCGATACATCTTATGGATGATGATACAAAGCGTGTTATGTTGGGAATTATGTCCTAAAGTCAATCATTTGATGATTGTACTAATTATAAATATATATAAATTGATAAATAATAAAAATTATTTGATATTTTTATCATAAGGATACATCTTCTAACGAACTCCTATGTTGTGATGAAGTTCTTAGAACTACTTTGATCGATAAAGGAGGACTTATCACGTAGTCCTTAAATTGGTTTGTGACCAAACGATATGTTATTACTAGGATGCTAGCGATATCAAGTGTAGATCGTTGTGTGCCATATGCATTGGTTATCCTCATAACCAAATGGTATGGAGATACTAGTAGGAGTACATCGTTACAGAACTGTGGAGCACTCTGCTGTCAAGGG
>KE508260.1:2669-13908 GCA_000441515.1 Elaeis oleifera | reverse complement strand
TCGAACTGGGCTAGCTCAATTGATGACATTCATATCCTAACTCTTGTTTGTGTGACCCAGTTAGATTCATTTTCGTATGGTAATGAGACATATCGTGATCTCATCATCGACATCATCGAAACTCCTTTCGATGAATCAGAACTCTTCTGATTCAGACAATTAGAATGATCGATCATCAAGATCATTCTAATTGCTTCCAAAATCTACCAGTGACACGTAGTAGTATATGGTGGCAACCCATCAAAAATGAAGACGAACCTCTCGGTGTAGCTATCTATGTGATTGAGTTCCTCTATCATGAGTCCCGACTGAATTAGGGTTAAGGTGAACTCGTCAAACCTAACATCAGTCATATGAATTAATCGATTGATCCGAGTCCGTTGTGAAACCCTAATGGAAAATTTTTTTCATTATTTCACTCTGCCATGGCCATGATCTTAAGGACTCAATCTTTCGATCATCATAGGACTACTCCTCTCATCTACCGAGGTTGATAGATCCCATCTTGGTGCGATCTGGTTCCTACAATGAATATGCTACAACCAACATACATCTCAGGGTTCTGAATGGCTAGGAGACTGAGTTATGGTGTAATCAAATTATAACAGACTCAAGGTGAACTGTCGATGCACCTCAGGTCAAAGAGCTTGACACACAGCTGTAGCATCGAGCTAGTCATCGACGAGAAGGTAGACTTCCTTATGACTGCTCGAGGTGGTCACGCTCAGTACTCTTGTTCTCAATGAATACCTGTATTCTTACTCCGGTGTCTTCATACCGTAGATTCAAGACACATCTATCCTAAAGAAGCGATCATACACCAACCTTCCGGATCGATCACCATCCTCGTGATGATCCTATGGTCAGGAGCTGTTTATGAGTTAGTTATGTAAATTCATACCTTAAATTTTCAATTCTTGAAAATATAAATTAACATTTCTACTAACTTAAAGGATGTATCACAGATACAATGTACACGATGTGATAGTAGAATAACCCTTTATTTATTTATAGTCAAAATTATAAATTTGCCCTTAGATTTGTATAGGAATGTGTCAGCCAATCTGGCATCTAGGGCACACATCTAACAGGTGGGTCACCAAAGAGGCCAAGAAGGTGACAGAGGAAGAGGTTTCCTGAGCCAAATCTAAACTCCAAGCCATTCGAGAAAAAGTTGGTGCCCTGGAAGGCTTAGTGGTGATCGAGTGCATAGCTAGTGGAGTTCTCTATCAAAAAGTGGTCGAGCTCAAGGAAACCTTTGGGCTCAGGAAGGCAGCTATATATTAGAGCCACCAAAGATAAGGTGAGGCTCATTAAGATGGCAGTCAAGAAGGTGAAAGTGAAGGCCAATACTCAGAATAAGCTTAAGAGCATTGAGGAGTACAAGGCTTCATGGGTGTTCAAATATGAAGGCGTTGAAGGCTCCACGATTGCCTATGAGTACGGCTTCAATGTTTGCAAGGAGCTTCTAATGTGGATGGTTCTGAAGCTCAACCTTGATCGTCTTTGGCTCGGGGATAGCAATGATGAGAGTGGAGGGTATTTGCCAGATGAAGATGAGCTTGAGCAAGTTGAGCACGAGCCCCTTTAATTGAGGATCTAGGTGAGGTCCCAATCGAAGTCCTAGCTGAAGCCCCGATCTCCAAATCCGCTGCTATAGAGGTCGCAGAAGATTTTACCAAGGAGATTGTCATGACCACCTCTGTCAAGGAGATTGCCATGGCCGCCCCTGCCGAAGAGACCACTATGGTAGCCCCCACTAAGGAGGTCACCATAGTTGTATCCGAGGACTAATTTTTCTCTTAAAGTTGCAAAGTTTTTGTTGAATAACTTGTATAGTGAACTTTTGTTAATGTAATGTAATTACCAGTAATCCTTTGCTTTCTAAATGAAATGAAGTTCTTCATTACTTTTCTATGTTTGTGTTCATTGGCTTTGACTTGAAGTTTTACAGACCTTAGCAAGTTCTTCTTGTCCTTCCTACTTCCAAATCCAAAGTGGCTTCACTACTTTGGGCAAAGAAAGTAGTCGGGTTGAAGTCGAAATATCCGAAGTAGATCATAGATGAAATATCTTAAGTTGAAGTATCCAAAGTAAGCCAGAAGTCAAACCTTGGCTGTAAATCTTGCCAAGTTAATATCATCATCCTTTGTATCCACTTAACTTATCTATAGATGAGGGAGTAGTCGGCTGCTACTCACCACCTTGGCTTTTTTCCTTGGAGCACATGGTTGGTGGGTTCTTAGAAATTATAAGCTTTCCAATGTCTGCCACATGTTGGGCATTAACAGGCGTCATACCGCACCCTATGGATCATCGAAGGTGGTCAATCTCTAGGATCATGCATCAAAAAGTTGTACCATCTAGAAGCCTAGGGGAGCATGGCCTTTAATGTTGGCACACGCTGATAATGATAATCTATTGGGAAGGATGACTGAAGCTCTATTTCGTAGAGAGCATGGTCACCGAGGCCTCTTGCATGGTGATACTTGTCACATAGTCAGGGGGGTGGTTGGAGGTGCCCAGATCTAGCTCCTCTATAAATAGGGGTCCTGTTGCTTCAGGTCGGTATCACCCCAGTAATCTTTTGCAATGTCATGGTGGTGCTGTCTCATCCACTGTCGAGAGATCATCGACACTTTCTTCTTCCTGGGGGAATCTTCTCCCACCTCTGGTCAGCCACAAAGCACCCCAAGGGAATGCACCAATGAGCATCTCGGTTTGGCATAGAAGGTATTGGAAAGTTCCACCGCTCTAGCTACAAAGCCGCAATGATGGTCGCTAGGACTTGCTTTAGCATTGTGCTCTCCAAAAGGGTCTTGGAGCTTTCTAGGGGGTAGTTCATCATCCCCCGCTCCCCCCAAGTTAGCTTTCCAAACCTCCTTGGAGGAATATCTAGGAGATAGGTGAGTTCTTGAGAGGGTACCTGCTCTTCCATCTCTGATATCCTTTATCAAGGACCAACAATTGTCGAAAGAGGAGGTCTTCATGTGCAGACATTGTTGAGGACCTCACTGAGCATAGTTCCATTTTGCACCTCAGGATGACAACCGAGCTTGACGACATCAACCGAGCCCAAATCTCATAACTTTCTTCTTTGTTTAATGAACTTTGTCCAAATGAAGTTGTCTTCTAATAAGCTTTTTTGGAACATGTACATACCTTTTGAATGAAGTATTTCTCAGTTGGTACCTCTTTCTTGTATCTTGTGTGGTTGTCGGTTTGATGTTAGTGTCAAATTATTGTCATCCTCTTGATTTGATTCCTACGGAGATATTCGAGAGGATCTTTACCAGGTGTCATCCGAGGTCGATTCGAAGTCGATTCATGGCAATTCTCACCAAGTTATCATAGGCCTGCACCCAACTTGTCCGTGGATGAAGAGTGACGAGTAGCCGCATGGGGTCCCCAAAGGATTAGCCCCTTTGCCATCATTATCATCAGCCTCCGCTTGACCCATCCATGCATGAGGAGTGCCAAATGGCTGTGTTGGGTCTCCAAAAGTTTAGCCCCTTATAGTCATCATCATTGGCCTCCACTTGACCCATCCATGGATGAAGAGTGCCAGATGGCTGCATGAGGTCTTCAGAGTGTTAGTCCCTTATAGTTGTCATCATCGGTTGATTCCAATGGCATCATTTATGAGGAGTCAGTAATAATCAAGCTTTTCCATTAAAGTTCAAGGAAAAGTCTTTATTGACTAGATGAGGGAGTTCATAACTCACTAGTAGTACATTCTCAAATTTCTAGCATTCCACATCTAAGGGATGGGAATTCCATTGAGGCTCTCAATCCTATATGCTCTAGGCTTGATGACTTCAGTGACCCTATAGGGGCCTTCCTAGTTTGGATTAGCTTATTCTGCTCTGTGCCTTTGACACCTCGGCCTGGCATAGAATGAGATGTTTGGATTGGAATACTTTTGATCGGACCCGTGCATTGCAATAGTGGGCCACCCACTACTGATATGACGCCATCTTAACTCGAGCTTGCTCTTTGATTTTTTTGAACAAGTTCAAGTTCGTTCGAAGTTAGCTCGGATTCTTTTGCTCATCGTAGTTCTCCATCATAGTCATTAGCACCCTGATCTCAACCAGAATGATTGCTTTGACATCGAAAGTGAGGTAGAATGAGGTTATCTTGGTGAGATTCTGAGGAGTCATCCAATAAGCCTAAAGCACATTTTAGAGTTCTTTAACCAAAAGTCCTTCAGCTTGATTGAGTCTTACCTTCAGTTCTTGTAGGATTATTTAGTTCACCACCTTAGCTTCTTTATTCAACTAAGGGTGACCGACCAAAGTGAGCCTATGATCGATATGTAGTTCAACGTAAAATTCTTCGAACGTCTAATTATCGAACTACTGCCTATTATCTATGACAATAGCTCGAGGGAGTTTGAAGTGGCAAATGATGGATTTTCAAATGAAGTCTTGGGCTTCTTTTCACTGATTTGAGCTAGAAGCTCGGCTTTCACGTACTTGGTGAAATAGTCGATCACAATGATCAAGAACTTCCTCTGATTGGTCGCTTTTGAGAAAGGTCTGAAGATGTCGATTACCCACATGTTGAAGGGCCAAGATGCGATGATTGGCGTAAGCTCGGTCATCTATCTCTATTGGATGTTGGCATACCTCTGGCACTACTCATACTTTCTGATGAGATCGGTAGCATCTTACTGTAGAGTGTGCTCGTAGTATCCTTGTCAGATTATCTTATAAGCCAGTGATCTACCCCCAAGTAATTGCAGCAGATCCCTTCATAGATCTCCTGAAGTACATAACCAATCAGTCAGTCATAGGCATCAAAGTAGAGGCAGTGAGAATGACTTTTATAAAGCCTTCCTTCTAAGTAGACATACTTGGAAGCCTGGCGCTTGATCCTCTGGGCCTCAGTAGGATCATTTGGCAGGACACCGTTAAGAAGATAGTTGATCAGTGAATCCATTCAGCTCGGCTCATTGTCGACTTGTAGGATAGTTGATTCTTCTTAGATGCTCAATTTTGGTAGGTGTTCAACGAAGACGTGCTTATTGAGGTGAGGACAACTTGAGATAGCAAGGTGAGATAGGGCGTTAGCTCGGATATTCTCCGATCTTGGTATTTATTACAGCTCTAGATTTGGAAAAATCTTCATGAGTTCTTTTAGCTTATGTAGATAGTGAACCATCTTTAGTCCTCGAGCTTCATATTCTTCTCAGATTTTTCTAATGATGAGTTGCAAGTCGATAAAGACCCTTATCCTAAGCTCTCTGGCAATGCCAAGACCTACAAGCAATGTTTTATATTCAACCTTATTGTTTGAGACATTGAAGTCAAATCGAAGAGCATATTCTGTCAGAACCCCTTTCAGGCTCACAAGAATCAGTCTGGACCCGCACCCTTAGGAATTCGAGGCTCTATCCATGTGGAGGGTCTAGCACAAACCCTTGTTCCTTGAGGGGTCCATTATCGATTCCTCATCAGGGATTGCACATTCCATGAGAAAATCAGCCAAAACTTAGATTTTCATCATTGGTCAAGGATGAGAGTGGATGTCATATTCCCCAAGGTCTATTGCCCATTTAGCCATTCGCTCGAAGGTATCTGATCTTTGGAGAATAGCTTTCAGGGAATGGTAGGTCAAAATGATCACCTAATGGACTTGATAATAAGATTGAAGTCATCGTGCGGTGGTGACCAGCACATAGATCATTTTTTCTCAGCCTTGGAGTATCTAGTTTCAGCATCTTAGAGGAGCTTGCTGATATAATAAATAGGTCTTTGGATCCCTACATCTTCTCAGACCAACACAAACCTAATAGCAACAGGTGAGATTGATAAGTACAATAAAAGTCCTCACCTATATTCGATTTGGAGAGCAGTGGAGGCAATCCAAGGTATTGTTCGAGCTCTTCGAACGCTCTTTGGCACTCATCCGACTACTCAAAATTTTTCATTTGCTTAAGAGTCATGAAGAATGGAGGTATTTTTTGGCTGATCTCAAAATGAATCGACTGAGGGTAGCTACACGGCACGTGAGCTATTACACATCTCTTTTGTTCTCAAGTGCTTCATCTCTGATAATGCTTGGATCTTCTCTAGGTTTGCCTTGATGCCTCGTCAGGTTACCATGAACTTGAGGAATTTTCTCGAAGTCACACCAAAGGTGCACTTGCTTGATTGAGCTTTATTTGGTTTCACCTCAGCTCGACAAATACTTCCCCCAGATCAGCAATGTGCTGGTCAGCTTTCATGCTTTTGACTACAATGTCATCAATGTAAGCTTCCATGTTGGGCCCAATATAATGTTTGAACACCTTATTGATGAGGCACTAATATGTAGCTTTTGCATTTTTAATCCAAAGGTATCATTTATAATAGTATAGACCTTTATTAGTTATAAACACTATCTTCTCCTCATCCTCGAAGCCATCTGAATCTGATTGTAGCTGGAGAAGGAATCCATGAAACTTAGAAGTTGATGTGCCAAAGTGGCATCTATGAGTTGATCAATCTTCAAAAGGATAAAATTATCCTTTGGATAGACTTTATTGAGATCGATGCAGTCGATGCAAATTTACCACTTGCCATTTGTCTTCTTCACCATGATGATGTTGGTGATCCACTCCAGATATTGGGCTTCTTAGATGAATCCCATTGTCAAAATTTATCAACTTCCTCCTTGATCACTTATTATTGCTTGGGGTAAACTCCTTTTCTTTTGTCAGATAGGATTATGGCTTGGATCCATATTAATTTGTGGACAATAACATCAGAAGATATCCCTGGCATGTCCAAGGCTGACCACGTGAAAAAATCCTTATGGGTGCACAAAATAACATTAGTTGATCCTTGAGTTTTAGCACTAGGTCGACTCCAAGCTAGATGGTCCTACTTGAATTGTCACCAAGTGGAATAGCTACAAGATGTTTGGCCGATTCACCTCGAACCTCCTTCACCTTCTTGTGGCCTTCTATTGGCAAAGCTTCCACTGGATGCTTCCCCTTTATTATCACCAAGAAGCACTAATGGGCCAAAACTTGATCTCCTCATATTTCACTAAGCCGATTCTAGGTTGGAAATTTCACAAGTAGGTGGTACACGGAGATAATAAGCCTGGATCGTCCAAGAATTATATTGTAGGTAGAGGGCATTCCAATAACCAGGAAGGTTAGTTGCATGGGTTCAACTCCAGGGATCCTACCTAGCAGTCACTAGAAGAGTTATTTCGCCCTTCACAGTCATGGAGTCTTTAAAGAATCCAACCAGTGCAATGTTGACTTCCCTCAATTGATCAGTAGGCAATTTATTTTCAAAAGGCATCATAAAATAAGATGTTGACTGAGCTTCCATTATCAACTAAAATTAATTTATAACCCCATGCAATACATGGGATGCAATTTTTTCGTAGCCTCGTTGAGAGATTGTATCTTGGAGTGCACTCAAAATGGATGCACAAAGCATAACTCATGCTCTGCTTTTTTTTTTGGTACATTGCTAAACATGATTTACAAACAAAATACAGAACATACACCATGATTGCATCACCTTCCATGTATTCACACTCTATTCGTATCACTTGTTCTTCCTCCTTATAAAAGCATAATGGAAACCACCATCATATCTTCTCATTTTCTCTCTTTCTCCTCTGTTGACACAGAGATATGAATAAGAGTACCAACAACACCAAGCTTTTCTTCTTTAATCCTCACCCCACAAGTCGACACCCTCTATATCAAGAGCCCGTCATCGCCTCTACCTCGCATCCACTCTTCTTCTTTCTTCACCTTCGCCTCCCTCCTCTCTCTACCCCTTCTCCTCCACCACTACCACCACCACCTCTCCTCCTCCACCTTTGCGGGTGCCGCTGCCGCCTCCCATCATCCTTCCCTCCCAGACCCCATCTTTGATGCGCTCCTCTTCCATGCCACCTCCTCCTCCCACCTCGACCGCATGGCCGACCTCAACCTCTATGCTGCTGTCACTGTCCTTGATCGATGTGCCCCCTGCAACCTCTTTGTCTTCGACCTTAGCCACAAGTCCCCCCTGATTTGCCCTCAACCACGGTGGCCTTACCTTCTTCCTTGACCACAATGACCTCTGTGATGGGAAGAAAATTTCTCTTCGGATGACCCAGATTGTATCTAAATTTTTTTTATTAATTTAAATGAATAAAGATCAAATCCTCACCTAATTAGCAGTAGAACCGGAGATCAAATCTCAAATAATCTGAATTAAACTTTCATAGAGGTCTGAAAGTACAGACCCTCTACTTCGCATGCATACCAGATGCCATAGAAAAGCAGGATGAACTTCGATCTTCGCAACCCAATCAAACAAGGGATGAGATGTGCTGGTGTGACACCTCACACCAGTAGGTGGGATGCCCAAGGAGGACCTATGCCTATGGGAGGAGGGGTGGCACCAAAGGAGAGAGGCTAAGGGGAAGAAGGACTTCTCTCTTCACACACCTCTCTCTCTCTTTCTCTCTTCGCTCAATCTGATTTGTTTCTATTTTCTATGCATCCATAGGTAGAGATCCTCTCTATTTATAGATGAATCTCATGACCTAATAAGTATAAGAGTCCTAACTCAAATCTGATTTGAATCAGTTTAATATTCATAAAAGAAGGATTTCTACATGAGATAAAATTGCCAACACTTATGCAACCATTTTGCACCCAATCTTTCACCACATGGGACACCCAAATCAGTACCATTTCAGGTGTTGGTCGAATCATATAAGAGGAGAATCTTAGTGCAAGAAAGATTTCTCATATCTCATCCAAAATGGATCCAATTCAAATTCAATTAGAAGCTAGTTCGAAATAATTTTGAAAGGCTATCAATCTCAAACTCTTTAGAATTTTTGTACCAAATCTAACTTGAATTTTAGATCCAATTAAGTATAATTAATTCAGATCTAATCTAAAATTAATCAGCACTTAAATCTAATTTTTCGTATGCTCTATGGATCATAGATCAGAAACTGTTCATCCTCGAGATCGAATCTGAACCTCATGTGTAGTGCTAGCTAGACATAGTCAACTCTTCTATCCCATTTGACCCATAACTTAATTTTCAATCAAGTTAGTTTATATGTTCAATCAAGTCAAGTACTTTCAAATTTGATATATAAACATAGGTCAATTTCTTCTTACTTTGTCTGACTTGTGGCATGACTCCATAGGTTCAAACACTAAGCCGATAGTACAGAAATCAATTTCTATACTAATCGAGCTACCTTCTAACAATGGTTCTCAATATCTAGATAGGTCAACTTATCGTAAAGGAATATTTCAGAAACCATACACATGGTTACCGTATAATTTATCTTTTGACCCTAAATGCTCTAGGATGGTCTCAGGTTAATTATCAATCGAGATTGTTTATCCACATTGTATTTCAACTTTTTAAATCCATCTCATAGATTACTCTGGTCAAGATTTTACTAAATTAAAATACAGCGATACATCAACTCTAATAATTCAGAGAGGTCAATCCCATCTTGATCCATACACAGATTTTATAAGTACTTAACTGTACCCAGTAGCCTTCTGTTATTACATTAGAAATCCAGATAGTTTGGCACCAAAGCACAGTGAGTTGTTTGTAAGTCACTATGGTGATCTCAGGTCTGAAGGACACTTATACCCATATGTTTCGCAAGCAGTTCTTAATAGCAAAATGCTCAGTAGGTGAGTCACTTGTTTAGTGATGATGTACTCCTACATCTCACCTGGATGCCATACCTGTGTCACCACACTCCTTGGTTAAGAGGACAACCAACCCATTGTTAGTGAATGTAGGTGATTTTATGCATGTATTTCAAAATTTTTTAATAAATTATAGTAAAAATAAATAGATTAATCAAATTAATCTAATACGTATATAATCTAATCATCAAATCAACCTATTTGAGGATCTATGACATGATATATTGCATATAAATTTAAAAAATATTGAAGATAAAATTAGCATGCATGCATGTGAGTAGTAGATCAAATTTACTTCTAATTTGAGTTCAGAACTCGATACCTGAGTACGGATCGACGAACATCGTTGCTGAGAGACATAGTAGAGAGGATCCTCACTAGTTGCTCGCAGCCACATATGTATCCAACCTCTATGGGAAGTCCACTCGAAGCTTCGATTTGATCGGTCTTTTTGGAAGTGCTAGCTCGTGCAAAGACCTTCTTCTTAGCCGATCTGGATCTCTTCTTCAAATCTTTGAAACCTTTTCAGAGATTGAAGATGATCATATAGAGAAGATGAGGATGTAGGAGAAGAAAGGAGAAGAAATAATTTTCTCTCATATTTTTTCTCTTCCCAAACCCTAAAGACTAAAACCCTAGAAACTTGATTTTTGCGCACACCCAAAGAGAGAGGACTCTCCTCTTTTTTTCACACCATGAACCCATGCCCAACTCCTTTTAATGTGAAGGCCTCTCTCTCAGTTCTCTTACACACACAAGAATGAATAAAACTTCTTTATTTCAACATGTAAGGAGGTGAGATGAAGAGTCCTAGAGATCATGGACTTTTGATTTGTTGTCACCCCTACATAAAAATTCATGTCAAATATATCAAAAAATATGGGATGCCCTTCCTATATTTTTTATGGTAAATCAGTTCTCCAACTGATCTTCTACAAACATCTCCTCAAAATATTGCATATATAAGGAGAAAAAAATAAGTTGGCATGGAGAGGTTGATTTGAATAAGAACAGACTCTTTTGATAAGAAATATTTTAAAATCTATTTCAAAATCTTTCTTTATCAAAATTAAATTAGATTTGGATGTGAGATAGAAAGGGAGAAGAACTCTTTGGCATAAAAAAATCTCATGCAAAAACTATTTGTGTGTGGAGATAGATGGCATGCAAAGTGGGTTGGCGCAAGGGAGAAGAGTCCAATCCTATATGGACTCTTTATTCCTTATTTGAATCCAAATCAAATCACATCTGATTTAGCATAAATAAAATAGATAAAATTCAATCTAATTAGATTCATAATTTTAATCAAATTTTAATCAAATTAAGAATTAATCGAATCAAAGTCCTAATCAAATCAAGGATAATTCTTCCTTAGCGATTAGGTTATCTCATAACCTAATTGGGTCAAACCTAATTGAATCCAATTTAATTAGATTTTATTTAATCCTCTTTACTTAATCAAATTGAGCTAATCAATAATCTAATTGCTAATTAATTTTTCATTAATTCACTAACACTTAGTGAATAAATTTATTATAGCTTTTG
>KE508258.1:46900-57389 GCA_000441515.1 Elaeis oleifera | reverse complement strand
ATGATAGATTTAGATATAAAAATTATTTTAAAATCTGAAAAGTATGTTATATTAAATGTAATCGATAGTAATCTAAAAATAGTCATGATACATATGATGTATGTATGAAGTTTAGATCACACTTATACATATTTAATTATTAAATATATATATAAAATTATTTTATGATATGAAATATATGGTATGCTCACTTGAAATCTTAATAGAATAGTTTTACAAATTAAAACACATATTTCATACACTTAATTTAGAATTAAGTTTAAACGATCTAGATTTGAGAATTGAAGATTACTAAGACATCACATAAATTGATGGACAATGGGTTAATATGAATCAGGTCCTTCTATTCGGTTAGACCTAGGATTAGAATAAATATGGACTGAATTGAGAAATTAGTTAAATCTAATCAAGAGTTGAATAGATTAGGTTAGAATTTCTCTAGATCAACCTAAATAGTTGAAGCTTGATCAAATCCATATTTTTAATCTTACTAAATGGACCATGATCATGACTCAGTGGTTTAGCCCGAATCTTCTGGTGGACCAAATCGAAACTAATTAATCAGTTAGTGTCTAAGGCAAGTTTGGCAGTTTTGATTGAGTGATTATTAATTGGGAGCTACTCACCTAGATGGTGTCTACGGCAAGTTAATGGCATATCGCTCCCACCAACTCTTACTTACCTGGCCAACATGGTAAATTATGTTTTGATTAGATTACTAGTTAATTTGAGCTGATCTATACTATTAAGGTAAATCAGTATGACAGATTCAAGTATGTTTAGATCAGCTTGTATAAAGTCCTCTTCATAATTTGGTGAAGTCAGTGGGAGGATTTACAACTTACAGGTTAATTTCTTCTCTTATTCTTAAATCAATAAATTAAATTTTCTAAATTATTATATCCTTAAAATGATGCAATTATAGAGATAACTTATTCATAACCTCCCATTAAGGTGTGTGATAATGAGTCCAATATTTCAAATAGGCATTGAAGGCCCCACATGCCTGGTATCTATTAGGTATTGAAATTATCATTCATCATATGACTATCTTGTTGTACCCTTCAAATCAATGCTTAAGTTGGCTGAGCCACACTCAGGTCTAAATATTTATTTGTCAGATATGCTTAGTGTAGTCATGTTAATGGTTGGACTTAATCAAACGTTTTAGTGGAGGTGCCACACACCTGTTGAAGAGATGTCTAGGGCAAAACCTAATTGTCAGAAGTTATTTAGAGAAACAATTGGTTATGAACCTTTCTATGGATGCACTAGGGTTGGTCGAGCCATATTCGGGCCTGAATGCAGTCTCTGTGGATTGTAGTACCCATTAAGAATTAATGTAATTCTTCAAATTAGAGGTAGAGGCTATCAATTCGTATAAAATAGTAAAAAATTTTAGTCTAAATTATATATTTAGGATTAAATAATTCATATACTAATAGGTTTATATTTCTTTTTTTTAGCTACAGCCAACACACTATCGCTCTATTCACTATTGGATAGTGACAAGCTTATCAGACCCAACTTTGATTGCTGGTATCGAAAGTTGAAGATCTTATAGAGCACGAGAGGATCCTGTACGTGCTTATGGATCCACCACCTGAAGAACCTATTGCTAATGCACCCTGTACTGTGAGAGATACTTATTTGAAGTGGCTCAGTGACCGCATGATGGTATATTGCATTATGGGGGCAGTAATGAACAATGAACTTAGCCATAAGTTTGAGGATGCGCAACCAGAAGATGTGATTCAAATGTTGAATAAGTCCTTCAGCACTTTTGAGGATGTGGAGAGACATAAAATCTTCTGCACTGTGTTCAATGCCTATATGTGAGAGAGAGCATCAGTTACTGATCATGTATTGTACATGATCGAGTAGATTGAAAGCTTAAGCAAACTTGGCTTTCTATTACATGAATAGTTAGACAAGGATGCTATCCTCAATTTGCTACCGAAATCCTACCTACTCTTCTTGAGTCATTATAGAATTACCAAGCTTGCAGTGAACTATCATGGTTTGCTAGGATTACTGTAGACATTCAAGAAGGACCATTAGCTCCAGAAGGATCCAGTGTATATAGTGAGAGATTCATCTGTAGGTCATCGATCCTCTAAGAGAGGAAAGAAGAAGAAGGTGCAAAAAAATTATGCCATCGATCCCAAGCCAAAGTAGAGCAAAAAATCAAAAGTCGACAAGAGCTAGGTAGAATACTTCTTTTGTAAGAAGCTAGATCATTAGAAAAAAAATTATCCAATTTATATAGCTTTCCTTGACCTAAACAGATCAAAGAACAAGAGAAATAAGTAATAAGTTACTTCGCAAGGTATTTATATGATAACTCCTTGTAATTCTTTGTTTATGATACTATACCTGCATATTGAATACTGAAAGTCTGATTAATATTTGTAATTCTTTGCAGAGACTGTAAGTCAGTAAAAAATTTAGAGAAGATGAGCGATTCCAGAATATTGAAGATGGAAGCCTTGTTCTAATTCTAACTTTTGAAACTATGCAGCTTATTTTGAGTCTAATAGTATCATATTAGATGAGAGTCATTATTGTCTTTCTTTTTGATGAATATCATCTCTATAGGCCTTTTGGCCAAACTTAGTTTAAGTTTTAATAAAGGATGATTTTTATGATATCATTGTGAAAGATATTATAATTATGCATGGATAATTAAAATATGATAATATATATTATCACAGTCTGTTGGTGTAATGTACTTATCGAACAAATGTCTTAGGATAGATAATGTCAGTGATTCCTATCTTTGGCGTTGTAGGCTAGGTCATGTGAACAAGAACAGGATAGACAGATTAATCAAGGAGGGTATCGTTGAAATTAATGATTGTAAATTATTACCTTCCTATGAATCTTTTCTACTGGTAAGATGACCAAGTTACCTTTTAAGAGAAAAGATGAACGAGCCAGTGATGTTTTAGGTCTAATACATAGTAATGTATGTGGACCCATGAACATAGCTGCTAGACAAGGATACTATTACTTCATTACACAGACGACCTAGTGAAGTATGGATATGTCTATCTTATGAAGTACAAATCCGAATCATTTGAAATGTTCAAATGATTCCATAGTAAATAAAAAATAGATTGAGAACAGTATTAAAACTCTTCAATCAGACCGAGGAGATGAATACTTCACTAGTGATTTTTTGAGATATCTAGAGAAGAACGGGATTCTCTTTCAGTGGATCCCTTCTAAAATACCACAACATAATGGGGTGTCTGAAAGAAGGATACGAACCCTGTTAAACATGGTTTGATCCATAATGGGTTTGCTAATTTGCCAATCTTTCTATAAGGATATGCTCTTAAAATTGCATGCTATGTTCTTAACAAGATTTCAAGCAAATCTGTCAATAAAACTTCATATGAGATATGGACAGTGTGTAGGTTGGTACTCTTACACCTTCAGATTTGGAGGTGTCCAGCTTACGTCAGGCATTTAGAGATAGATGAGCTTGGATCAAAGTCTGATAAATGCTTGTTCATAGGGTACCCAAAGAAACTAAAGGATCCTACTTCTACCTCACCGAAGAACAAAATGTGTTCGTCAGCAACAGGACAGTCTTTTTGGAAAAAGAATTTTTTGGAGAAGAACTAATGCCAAAAAAATTGAAGTTGGTGAAGTTTATGAGGTAGAAGAATCAGCACACATAAAATCAGATTTGATTAGAAAATCAAATTTAAAGCCTTTAGAGGCACCATTAAGGAGATCCAATAGAGTACCACATCAACTGGATAGATACACGATTTTTTGATTCGGAATAGTGATCCTATCAAACTAGATGAGAACAATAAGGATCTGATCACCTATATGGAAGCCATGTAAAGGTCTGACTTTCAAAAGTGGTTTGAGGCTATGAAATTTAAGATGGAGCCCATAGAGATCAATAGTGTATGGACACTAGTGGATCCACCCAAAGGGATAAACCCTATACGATGTAAGTAGATTTTCAAAGAAAAGAGAAGTAGATGAAAAGGTGGAGATCTATAAATCCATCTAGTTGTCAAAGGTTACCATCAGTATTACGGTATTGACTATGATGAGACATTCTCATCTGCGGTAATGCTCAAGTCCATCTAGATTATGCTTGTAATAATAGCATACTTAGATTATGAGATCTAACAAATGGATGTCAAAATCACTTTCCTAAATGGGGAGCTAGAAGAAGAGGTGTATATGTACAATCTGAAGGGTTCACATCCACAAACGAATCTAAGGTCTACAAACTAAATAGATCCATCTATGGATTGAAGCAGACATCTCAGAGTTGGAACATGTATTTTGATAAGATAATTAAATGTATGGCTTCATTAGAAATGGAGAAGAGCCTTGCATCTACAAATAACTAACGATTCTATAGTCATCTTTTTGTACTGTATGTAGATGACATACTGTTAATAGAAAATGATATCTCAGCTTTGCAAAGTGTAAAGTTGTGGCTCTTATCATAGCTCTCTATGAAAGATTTGGGAGAAGCATACTATATCTTGGAGATAAAAATCTATAGAGATAGATCTAGAAAGTTGTTTGGATTATCTCAATCCACGTATATCGATACCATATTGAAATAGTTCAACATAGAGAATTTTAAGAAAAGCTATCTTTCGATAGGCTATGAAATTACTCTCTCGAAGAAGGATTGTCCAATAACTCTTCAGGAGAGAGAGCATATGAGTAGGATCATATATGCTTCTACAGTGGAGTCTATTATGTACGCATGATGTATACGAGATCGGATGTGGTATATTCACTAGGGGTAGTGAGTAGGTATCAGTCTGATCTGGATGAAAATTATTGAAAGGTTGTGAAGACAATCTTTAAGTATTTGAGAAATACTAAGGATCAATAGCTTATCTACAGGGATACTGATATGAAACTTGTGAGATACACTGATTTTAATTTTCAATCAAATCATGATGACAATAAAAATATGTCAGGCTATATATTTACCTTTAATGAAAGAATAATTTGTTAGAAGAGTTTCAAGCAACATACTATAGCCGATTCTATATGCGAAGCAGAATATATTGCTGCATCTGATGCTGCAAAGAAGCGATATGGTTGTAGAAGTTTATCACTGAGCTTGGAGTCACATCCTCTATTGATAGCCCTATTCTACTGTATTGTTCCTACACGGGAGCCATAGCTCCAGCAAAAGAATCAAAGTTACACCGGCATACCAAACATATTTGCATCGCTATCATCTTGTACAAGAGATCATGGATTGAGGTGACGTCGAGCTTCAGAAGATTGACGGAAAGGAGAACATAGCCAACCCTTTCACTAAAGCTCTCGGGATCAAAGAGTTCAATAATCATAAGTAGAAGATGGATATAAGATATTGTTCTGATTGGCTTTAGTTAAGTGAGAATTGTTAGAAAATATATTCTAAAGCCAATTATATGGATGATTGTGCTCATTTTGTAATATGTATATAAATTATTAATTAATAATAAAAATTATTTTGACATCATTCATCATAAAGTTATATCTTCCTTGCTAGAACTCTTATATTATGATGAAGTCCTTAGATCTATAAAGTAATCGATAAAAAAAGATTTATCGTATAATTCTTAAATATGTTTGTGACTTAAAGGATGATGATGTTTATCGAGTGAAGGTTATTGTGTGCCAGATAGGTTGGTTGTCCTCTTAACCAAGAGTATGGAGACACTGGTATGGCATACAGATGAGATGTAGGAGTACATCATCACTGAACAAGTGACTCACCTATTGAGCACTCTGCTATCAAGAGCAGCATGCGAAGCATATGGGCATAAGTATCCTTCAGACCTGAGATTATTATAGTGACTTATACGCAACTCAATGTACTTTGATGTCAGACTATTTGCATTTCTAATATAGTGACGGAAAGCTACTGGATACAGTCAAGTACTTTGAAGTCTGTATGTAGATTAAGATGGAATTGACCCCTCCGGATTATAGGAGCTGATATATCACTATATTTGAATTTAGTAAACTTTGGCTAGGATAATCCATGTGATGAATTTGAATGGTTGGAATACAATATGGATGATCTTTCAGTGTTGACAGTTTAACCCTAGGCCATCCTAGAGCATTCAAAGTCAAAGGGATGAATTATACAGTAACCATATGCATAGGTTTTTAAATATTTTCATGCAAATATTCAACCTATCCGAACGTCAGGAACCATTGCTAAATGGTAACTTAGATTAGGATAGAAATAGTTCCTGTGCTACCGACTTAGTGTTCGAACCTATGGAGTTATGCACAAAGTCAAGTGACGTAGGAAAAATTGATCTAAGTCTATATGTTCAATTTAGAAGTATATGACTTGATTAATCAAATAGATTAACTTGATTGAGAATTAAGTTATGGATCATACGGGATTAAACAATTGACAATGTCTAGCTAGCACTAGACATGAGGTTCAGATTTAATTTTGGAGATAAACAAGATTTGATCTTTGATCCAAGGAGTCTGTGAGAGATCGGATTTAAATGTTAATTAATTTTAAATTAGATCTAATTTAATTAGACTTAATTGAGTTCATAAATTCAAGTTAGACTTAGTCCTAAATCCTAAATAGTTTGGGATTGACGGTCTATTCAAAATTGATTCGATTCAATTTTGAATTGGATTCAAATTGATTCATATTTGGATTAGATCCTTAGAGTCTATTTTTACTGAGATTCTCTCTCCTCATGGCCGATCAAAAGATGATGGGATGCTGTATGGTGCTATTGAGAATTGTTTGAAAGTCAATTGTCAGCCTGTTGACAGTTAAGCTAATTATTGTAATCATATATGAATTATTAAATAATATATTTATTAGTTTTTCATCACTCTGTATACATTTTATTTGAACTCCTATTTTATGATGAAGTTCTTAGGATTATTTGAATCGATATAGGAGGATATATCATTTACTTCTTAAAAACTTAGTTCACGACCAAATGATATGCTATATTAAGTATAGATCGTTGTGTGCCATGTATGTTGGTTGTCCTCTTAACCAAATAGTGTAGAGACACTGGTATGGCATGCAAGTGAGACGTAGGGGTACATCTCATTGAACGTGACCAACTACTGAGCACTTTATTATTAAGAGTAGCTTGCAAAGGATATGGATATAAGTATTCCTTCAACCTGAGATTACTACAGCAACTTGCGAGCAACTCACAAACTACTGAGCACTTTATTGTTAAGAGTAACTTGTGAAGGATATAGGTATAAATGTCTCTCCGATCTAAGATCATCATGATGACTTGCAAGCAACTCACTGTGCTTTGATGCCAAACTATCTGAATTTTTAATTCAGTAATGAAAGATTTTTGGGCACAGTCAAGTACTTGTGAAGTCGGTGTGTGAGTCAAGATAAAATTGACTCCTCCAAATAAGTAGGAGCTAGTGCATCAGTGTGTTTCAATTCAGTAAAACCTTGATCGGAATAATCTATGTGATGGATTTAAAAAGTTGAAATACAATGTGGATGACCTTTTCAAGATTGACAGTTAAATATTAGGTCACATTGAGTATTTGGATCAAAAGGATGAATTATATAGTATCCATATGCCAATAGGTTCTTGAATGTTGCTCTGCAACCTTTTGACTTATCTGAACATCGGGTATCATTGCTAGATGGTCACTTTGATTGGTATAGAAAATTTATTCTTATGCTATCGACTTAGGTTCGAACCTATGGGGTCACACTCAAAAAAAGTTTTTGACTGATTATGCGGCTGATCGACGATTAAGAATCATTTCAGAGGATAACAATCAATTTGATTGATGATTAATCTTGTATAAAAGTTGAAATAAATTGATTTGCTAATTATTGGTAAATTATAAGAGGATTGATTAGTGATTAGATTGCTAATTAACTCAATTGATTAAGTATGAAGGTTTAGATCAAATCTAATTGAATTAGATTTAATTTAGTTTGATCCGATTAGGTTATAAGATGACCTAATTACTAAGGATGTTCAGTTCCTGATTTGATAGGAACTTGAGCTTGATTAATTTTTGATTTGATTAAAATTTAATTGAAGATATTTATTATCTAATTAGATTAAGTTCAATGATCTAATTGGATCTAATCTAATTTAGTTTGGTTAAGAATCTAATTGGATAAAATTCAAGTTCGAATTAGTTTGAACCAAGCCCATGCATCACCTCATCACTATACCCTTCTTTTCTCCATGCAAGTAGTGTTCTTATATGAATTTTTTCCATGCCCAAAAGTGAATGTCACCCACATTTTGATCCCTTTGGATTAAGATTTGGTTGGTTTAAAATCTAAGTTCAAATGCTTTGAATTTGGATTTGAACTTGGAGTCCAAATCAAGTTGGACTCTTCCCTAAATGCCGACCACCTTTCTCGATGCACGAAATTGGTTCTTGCATGAATTTTCTCCATGCCCAGAAGTACTTTGTCACCCCTTTTCTGGTTCCTTTTGGATGATGATAAGATTGGGTCTTCATTCGAATTCAAAAGAGTTTGAATTTGACTTGAAACCACCTTGAACCTACCTTATCTTTATCTTGCCGCCTACACCTTTGGAAGGTTGAGTTTTGTGTGATGATTCAAGAAGGGAATGGTGTGAGAAATATCTCACACCTCAGCTCTTCTGATGCCCCACTTGGATAAGAACAAAGTGGTTTTGTGTTGAATTCAAAATGGTTTGAATTTGAACTAATTTGAACCACTTATCCTTATCCAATCTCTTCTCCACGCGCACCTTAAATTCCTCTCATTTTTGTGCAATAAAAAAATTGGTTTTATCATGAAAAAATACTTCTGAGAGAGAGAAGGCATGAAATAGAGAGGGGGCATGCTTCTGTGCTTGAGAAACAGAGGAAGAGTCATTCCTTTTGGGTGTGAGGTCTAGGGTGGGTTCTAGGATATCGGCTCTAGGTTTTATGTGAGAGAAAAATATAAGAGTGTCTTGTTTCAATCTCCCACTCCATCATTTTTTCATAAACCTCTATCTTCTGATTTGAAAGAGTCTGGGTGATCCAAAGGAAGGAGCTTGAATCAGTCATCTAGAGCTTTCGATGCGAGCTAGCACTCTTGGGAAGGACGATCCGATCAAGACTTCGAGTGGATGACCTGTAGAGGCCGGATGATCTGTGCACTCACTCAGTTTTAGAAAATATCTTATGTCACAACTATCAGTAGTGACGATCATTGATCCGTACAAAATAACGAGTTCTGAACTCAATTGATTAGATCTAATGGTTAGATTTGATCTAGGACATCGATGTGATCGATGTAGTTTTTTTCTTTATGTCAGATTTTATATACAAAAAGTTTATATTGTAGATTCTTAAAAGATAGTTTAGATCTGATATAAAACATGTGTAGGAGATTAAAATATTTAATCTACTATCTTCTGCTATAAAATTTTAAAATGCTTGCTTTGAACTGCTGATTTTTTTTCAAATAATATCAGAGCTTCATTGCTTTTGACATGAATATTTTGCATATAATCTAATTTTAATTAATTTTAATTATTTAGATTAGATCTAAATAATTAATCTAAAATCTGAGTAGTATAGTAATCAAATTTGATAGATCCCCATAGCCATCTGGTCATAGGAGAAGTAAGATTTTATAGCCCTCTCCTCCTATTTGATGGAGTTCTCCTATGGTGTGTAGGGATATTATGTGATCTTTTCCACAAAAATGAACAACAAAAAGAGTTAAAAATTTTATTTTAGATCTGATATATTGTATATTAGATCTAAATTAAATTATTTGATTGTATGATAGTTTGTAAAAATATTTTTAAACTTAAAACTATTTCAAATACCGAACCCCAACCCATGTTAGCCCAAAACTTAATTATAAATTAAGTGATCCAGATTTGAGAATCAAAGATCTAAGACATAAATTTTATAATTCATGGATTTATGGATTAGCTCGAGTCAAGTCCATTTAACTGGGTTAGACCTAAAATTAGAAATCATTGATAATGGACTATGTTAGTAATTGATCAAATCTAATTAATTATTAATTTTGATTAAGTCAATTCTTCTTTTGATCAATTCTCAATAATTGTAGTTAGTCAGAGTCCATATCTTTGATTAGACTAAGATGGACCTTGTCGTAGCTCTGTGGTCGAACCCAAGCCTATAAGTTGATCAAATTGAAACTGACTAACTAGTTGGTGTCTCAGGTAAATATGACAGTCTGGATCGATAGTCATTAATTGGGAGCTACTCGTATAGATTGAGTCTATGGTGAGTTAATGGCACATCCCTCCCATCGATCTCACTTATCTGATCAATGTGGTGAATCATGTTTTGATCAAATCACTTAATGATTGGAGTTGACCCATGCTAACTAGAAAATCAGTATGACTGATTTAGGTGCCCTAGTTTAACTTGTCTAGAGGCCTTTTTATGACTTAATAAAGTTAGTGGGAGGATTTATGACTAGTTAGCTGGACCAGCTTATGCCTAGCTT
>KE508255.1:21784-32866 GCA_000441515.1 Elaeis oleifera | reverse complement strand
CCTCTCTCTCTCTCCCCCTCCTCTCCACCTCTCTCTCTCCCCCCTCCTCTCTCCTGCTCTCTTTCTCTCTTCCTTCTCCATCTCCCCCTCGTTGGATCTAGCCGTGACAGTATCGGCCCAGAACAAAATAGCATGGTACCATACCATACCATACCGCCATGCAATCGGTACAAGTTCCACTACTGGAACAGTATACCTTGCTTGGATGCTTGACAACCATGTCTTATATCCAAGTAATATTGGTAATCATCCTATCTGAATGAAACCATAAACATGTAAATTCCACCTTTGTCATAAGTCTAGTTCCAATGTAGTCATTTTTCTAGATTCAAAAAAAGGATCATGTCCTATATGAAGTTTTGAACTTCCAATGCATTCCTTAGCTTCTTCTGTGTGTGTGTGTGTGTGTGTCGGCTGTTGTAGGGGTTGGGTTGGGGTTGGTAGGGGCAGGGGTGCAGGTCGTAAATTGATTATTGATTTATCCATAACAATAATCATAATCATCAAGCTCCATTCCAAATACATTTTGGTTAATATAACATAACTACAGCATAAGAGCTCACATGCACAGCACACACATCAAGCCTAATCCAATTAACTTTAGCAAGATTTTGGTCAAAGACCTTGACACCAACTTCTTCAAAATTCCTTAAAATAACATGCATACCTTGTGACTTGTTTGATCTGGCAATGAGCTTACCTCTTTCACAAAAGTTGCTCTTCGAATAAGAGGCATTGAATCAGGTACGTCAAGGATTCTTTTATAATCAAATAGATAATTTTTTGGCATGTATTCTTACTGTCTTATTGACATGCTTAAACAATACCAATTAACTTCAGATAAACAACCAACATCAACAGTGCCATAATATGGACCGGAAGAAAATTGCTAAATATAAACAATAGAAAGTATAATCACCCACAACAACCAAAAATGTAAATGCAAATAAACAAATTCTCAAGAAATGAACATGATGCTAGGTTAAGAGGATGAAGAAGTAACTTCCTTTGGCATGCAGAACACCTTAACCATTGGTTTGTTATGACCAACTTATTACAGAGTACATAACCCATGAAAGGCCACTACAGAACAGAGTTAATTGGACTTATTTCGTACGAAGCAAGTAAGCAACTAACAGACCAAAGTAGTTTCAAACATTTGATAATTCTGCTATACTATTATTTTAAGCACACAATTTCAGTCAGTCATTGGTAGTCACTGTACACTGCCAACTCTAACTCTAAAAAGAAAATATTTTAGTAATACAAAATATACAGTAATTGAACCTCCAATATGAATATACTGTATGGCCCTAAAATTTATTAACCAACTCATTTATGACCAATCATAAACCAGGATATGGTATCCAGAGCACAGGAGATAACCACATGGCAAACATGTTTTCATGGATCAAGATGACTGAAAATTAATTCACTTTGGAAACATATAGAATTTTGCAGCTCATACCATGCCAATATCGTGTCACCCAGGTATGCTCATGGTGAAGGGTTTAATGTACCACTATATTGTGCATACCAATCTTTTTGCACATGTCGACAGCATGGATTGGCCAGACCAATATGGATCAGCAAAGGCCCATTTCTTCTAGGAGCCCTTGCATGTGACTGACACAGACAAGATGACTGACCTCACTGTGGTATATGGTACTTAATCCACCCTCATATCCCACTTAGGTGGAAAATAAAGTGTGCATACACAATTTTGACAGTTAAGCATTATGTCAATTCAAGATCATCATATTCTCAAATAAATGAATCAGATTGAGTCACATCCAATTTTTATGCATTAGAATCCACCAATATGAAAAAATAGAAGCAGTTAGATGCAACCAGTTTAATAATTCATGTTCCACATAAAGTTGCGTCTGGTACAGGATAAGGGCAAACCCCTTACAGCCTAAAAATGTAAGTTGAAAATTTCAAGAATATATTTCAATTTTCAAATATGTAAACAATCTAACAAAACAAACCTCAATTATGGTCTAAGGAGATGAGTTCATCTAAAGATAAATAGAGAATGTGGTTCCAATTCTATGCCCTTGAAGGGATCTGGGCATATTAAGAACTAATGCTCAGGCCAACTTCCTCAATTTACAGTAGGCCAAATTGATTGTAACAGCATATCCAACCTGCAAATCCTCCATAAATATAAATACTTTGACGTATGGTCATACAGGATCTACCTCCTGATTTTTATAGTTTACACCCTCCTGGCCTCTTCAATGCTTACATAGGGATATCAAATGAGTGAGTGAGCCAACAGCAAGCAGCTTCAAATAAACTTAAAATACAGCTGGATAAAGGCTTCATAGACAAACAAATGCACTGAATTTTAGCATGAATTTAAGGATGACATGTAAATAAGTGAATCTGGAGATTTGCTTAATTCACTCATCTTAAGCTTAATTAGGTGCGATAACAACAAAACTAATTAAAACCAATACATATATAAGTTTAGGTATTCATTATTTACAAAAATCCAGTATCTTTATTTATCTGTTGTGAGTTAATGAATTGTACATAATTAGAACCCTTAGATCTCAATTTAACTACTCATGAACATATTCATTGATCTACATATTATCTATTAGATAAAAGATAAGACAGCTTATATTACAGCTTATCAAAGATAAGGTATAACCCAACCCATAAAATTCCCTAATTTTCAACTTCCTAGGAAAGCACCCAACAGTTTTTTTCTTCAAATCTCTTTATTTTCCCTTCTCCCCCTCCCCCTCCCCCTCCTTTCTCATGCAAGAGAGAATAATAGGACTTCTACAACAGGAGTTCCCCAAGTAATGCTGCCTACCAGCAATCAAACTGGTTATCCACACAATTCTATTCATCCCAAACCCCTTTTTTCACTTCATAAATCTTCCCAACTCTCCAGCCATTGCTTCACCCATCAACCATCACCAAGTCATCAAGCAGCTAACACTAATCTTATTGCTCTTGTTCATGTTTTCCTACCTCACCCAACCCTACACTAATCCATGCGCATGCTGCCATCCCTGTTATCCCTCTCTCCTCCTCTTAACCTGATCCAAGCCAAACTAAGACAAGATCAAGCTAGTCGGATTTTCATGAGCATTGCTGGGGCCAGCCTTCTCGGTTACCAAACCAAGCTCAGGTTATTTCCAACCCTGATGCCATAAGCTTGGGTGCCTAACATGTAAAATATGAATTTGAATTCCTAAGCAAATGGTAAGCACTAATCTCGCAATCAGCAAGGTCATGTACCTATGCAATGAAATTTTCAACAGCTATCACAATGCAAGTGTTTTACCTTCTTTTCATAGCCCAATTTAACCATTATAGGACATTAAGAAAATTTCAACTAGGTTAGTTTGCAACTATCTCTTGTGCAAACCTAGGTTCTCAATGAGCAGCAGACAGTCACAAGTAAACTTTCATCAGCATTCCTGAGAAATTTTGCATAAGCTATAATATGGTCAAAGGACATTGAGATTTCACGGAAACAGAAAACTTGCCATCCTCTTTAATATTAGGAAAAAAATAACAGGAAGAATGAAGATAATGCACACATCTCTAGCCATCTATTAACTTGCCCATCTTTTGATTAGAGAAAAGGAGAAAAAGGACAATATCCTGGAATCTAGTTCTGATTATATGACTTTAGCCAAAAGACGGGGAACACTAAATTATAACCTCAAGAAACTAAGATAAAGAAATTAAGTTTGTATGCCAAAATTATACCAAAACTCAATGTCCCAAAAAAATGAGGCTGAAACTTAGTTATCAATAAACCAACAAACCCAAAACTTTCTTCAAAGGTAAATAGGTAGATGCAAAATCCAAGCAAGTTTCACAAACCAGTTACAACTTCAGTATCATAACCATTGAAATATTATTTGATGAAGTTGTTCCAGCTTGCAATCCTCTCACCATTTCAAACAGACCTCTCATCCTAGTAGCATTGCTAAAATTTGGATAAGAAGTTCAAGATTTGGTGGTAAATGCATCACATCTCAATAAAGAAAAAAAAATGTGTCTGCCAGCAGAGAAGAGCCTACAATGATAATATCTGGCAGCAGAACACAACAATTTGTTCAATAGGATTACACTATTTATCAATCCAAACTAACTTCGCATTCTAGTGAATATAGTAAAGAATTAGAACTTGTAGCATATAAAAAGTGCATCATATCTCATAAAATGAAAAAGCACACATACATGGTCACGTTTATGTACCATCTAAGGAAAGCCTAAAAAGGTACAGCTAGGCACCAGAACCGAAAGTATATTCAATTTGACAACACTAATTTCAAATCCGTGGCCCTTGGTCGACAACTATAACATATACATGATTTTAAAAATCCCAGACCGTGGCACGCTTTGCTACATATGTTCAGAAAGGGAAAATCAGACTATGATATTAAGCTAATTTATAAACCTGAAGAGTTTCCTCTATCTGGCGAATTCTACCCCTTTTTTTGCTGAAACTATCCAGAAAAAACTTCTTAGAAATTATTCATCATAATGATGTCAGTGTTTCCTTGTCAAACCACTCAAGAAAGTTCACTCCCAAGCAACTTGTGAATGTAACATCAAACAAGGCTAAACCCATACAATTTAGATTTGCTATTTTGATTATATGCGTAATGACTAGAACCTCACCCAAAAGGCAAGTCAGAAGGTTGTACTTAGATTCCTTGCCTCTATACCTATGATCTACCCAATGCATAGTTGATGTCGGGCTAAACACATGTCCACATAGGCCCTCACATGCTCCCCACCTCCCTTCCTTTAAGCCATGACATCCTTGAAAAGCTCAGGGTCCAAATCCATTCAAATCTAATTACAAACACCATGATAAGCTTGTGGTCAGCTAAGGGTCCAAATCCATTCATCCACATAAGACATTAGCCAAATCCACTCTGAAACCATTTCTAACAATTCAAGATCTCATCCAAAAAGGCTAATTAGAAGATATTTTGGGGTTTCTTAGACTTATATAAATGACCAAGCTCATGTGAGAACCAGGACAAGTGTGTTTAGTCTCACATCGATTATGCACTGACAAATCTTGGGTGCTTATATAGGACCAAGAAATCCAAATAATATCTTCTTGCTAACTTTTTCGGACAAGATCTTGATCAATACAACTGGCATCAAAACAAATCCGATCATGGCCTATATGGAACAAGGGACGCTACAGCACGAGCCCATTTAGGCTGCCACAAGCTAATCATGGTATTTGTGATTGAATTTATAGTACTTGAGATTGGATTTGAATAGATTTGGATCCTTAGCCTAGTAAGGACGGCAAAGCTTAAATAGGGAGAGTGTGAGGACTTGTGCAAGCATGTGTTAGTCCCACATCGATGATGCATTAGCTAGATTTTGGATACTTATATAGAGCTAAAGAACCCAAATAATACCTTCCGCTTAGCTTTTTTGGATGAGATCTTAGGTTTCTATAATATGCAAAATTAAAGAAGCACCTAAAGGAACTGGTAGTAAGAACCAAAAAGTTTACTCTGCATATCTAAGAAAGAAATTAGATTTCTCACTTGATTCCCCATACGATGTTATGGCAGTTTTCATGAGCATCGCAGGCTATATCCATTAGTTAACACATCATGTAAATCATAGACTGCTCTATGTACAATGCTCCCACCATTGCAAAGCTAGGGAGGACTGGACATATGCAGCCTTAGCCCCCTGTGCCGTGAGGCTCGTTCCATGTTTTAAACCTATGACCTCCTGGCCAGAATGGAGCAACCTTACTGTTGCACCAAGGCTCACCCTATTATGAACATCACGTAACCAAAGGATTCATATTGAGCAGGATAAAAAACCATAATCACAACCAACAAGTTGTATCAGAAAGCCATATCATATCTGCTTGCACTGTCATATCAAGGGGCGGGTCACCTATCATATTATGCATCTTCCGATTCTTATTTACCATATAAACCAGTCAGAGAAAAGTTTGCCCTCCAATTTTATGACCCTTCAACCCAAACAAAAATCACTGCTCACCAAACTCTTTCCTTAAAAAACATTCTAAGACGTGATAGCTAGTGATCGAGATTATGGTCAATAATTGGCATATGCTTGTGATATATGACGATAAGTAAAAGAGAGTTTTTAAGGTTCCTAAAAATAATTAAGCTCCCAAAAGGTAAGGATATGAAAACTTATCTGCAGAAAATACTATAAACATAAGGAGAGTATTAAATTCAAGAATCTGAGCACTGGTAAGGATATGAAAACTTATCTGCAGAAAATACTATAAACATAAGGAGAGTATTAAATTCAAGAATCTGAGCACTGGTAAAGGATACAATAAGAACAAGGTTTTAAGTCACACCAAAATGGGATGGATACTATCTATTCTGTACCATTCTTACAAGAATCCGGCACCTGGGACACCTTCAAGACACCACCTCTATTGAAGTGGGACATCATAGTCTATCCCATTCCCTCACAATGTGTCCTGTCCTTGGACCCACTAGATGAACTTGGACACAATTTCTCCTTTTTTCCTTATTTTTTCTTCTTGTTGTTATAGGTTATTGTAGTATCCTACTATGTACCATGCTATCTCAATACCATACTATCCTAGAATCAATCCAAGATCGGGCCCGGTACCGAGATTTATACCATTTGTGTATGAACTACTTCAACAAAAGAGGCTATTCTGGAATTTGTCTGTAAAAAAAATAATTAACTCTCTTCTTGTTCATTAACGCTCCACAAATACCTAAATAGGAAGCATTTCTTAATCTTGCTTATTAAAGCTCAATTACCTAATAGAAAGAATATCCTAATCACTTTAAGTTCCTTCTAATGCCTACAAAATCTATCACATCTATTTACATGATAGCATGACAGAAATCCAAATAAGGAGAATTTTTGCGAACCTGCAAGGTAAGTCTGTTAAATCAATGATCTAAAAGGTAAAATGCTCCCAAAATGTACAGTATTTTGGACTAGAAGCTCTCCACAGAAGAAAATGTATAAAGGAAATGGAGATGAATACAAACACATTACTCAACTAATTTAGCAAGATTAGTAGTCTCTCTCTATCTGACATTTCCAAAAATAAGTCAGTTCAAGTGCTTGAAAATCAAAGCTTTGTGAAGATTAATAGAAAATCCATGGATAATGATAAAAAACATGACCAAAGGCAAGAGCCTAAACCTGGGAACCTAAAGCCAAGAACATGTTGACAGTCAAACTTGTTGATTCGAAATTAGTGATTACACAATCAACAAAATTAGGCAGGTAACGAGCCAGGAAACCATGAATACATTGATAACCAAACTTACAAATTCCATATTAGTGATAGAAAAAATCAACAAAATTTGGCAGCTGAACATGATGGACCATGACTAAATAATATTGACAAACTTTACGATAGTTGACCAAGCAGAAGAGTACATCCAGATCTGCAATCTATTACAAGTTCATGACAAGAAAGACTTGGCTGAGAGATTCAACAACTACTACATAGACTATTAAGGTTTTGGCAAAGGAGTTCTTTACAGCTTTAAGAATCAAAGTTTACAGCTTCAACAATTTATAACTCACTCTAACAGTCCATATAGTTCTCAGGGAAAATATTGTCATCATGGTTTCAGTAATAGAATATGATTTTATTCTTAACTCCCTTCAACATTTCTCTCATCACTGAGAGCATACACTTAATTTTCAAGATTTGGCTTAATAGATTACTGGCTAACCAGATCTTGGAGAAGCAGAATATTGAGTTATCAGAGATGTCACAAAAGTGAACACAAATGGATTTGCATCTAACTGACATAAAGCATGAAAGTTTCAACAATTAACAGAAATAATATTATCATGGAACCACTACCTTGCATTTCTTTCCATGTGCATGTTTTTAGGTTTCTACTATAAAACTTTATAAGGCATGGGTTCGACCAGACATCATATCTAATAATTATGAATCAAAGCAAGAAGACATGAGATGACAATGAAGATGTCAAGAATTAGGAAATAGTATTCAAGAGGGTAAATAAGTCTCATAAAGAGATGACATGGAAAGACAAGATGTGGGATTCACAAGAACTAATCGAATACAGAAACCTACAAAAGGATGGCAACTAAAATTGGCTGTGATCAATCAAAGAAAAGTATGAGAAGCTGCCATTCTTCTCAATTTCTACGAATCTAGCTCCCTTCCCTGAAGGACAAGTCAGAGAAAGATTCCTAGTTCTAAATGCTCAGCATCTGCAGCAAAATGTCAAGCATTTTGGTCATTCATCAACCTGCAAAGTTTGTCTAACCACACAGATAGAACTTGAAATATATGCGACCACTAAAACATGCAAGCATGTGCATGAAAATCACATACTGTAATACATGGAATAATTTATAAAAGTTCCTTGTTGTCAAGATGTCTGTGCTCTAGCTTGCTATGCCCTTTATTGCCACAAAAATCAATGTAATAATCCAATGTTATACAGTAATTAAGATTCTAATTAGCATAAATTGATAATGCATCTTCACTGCATCATAGTTTAACTATTAGACTAGTATAACTATCAGTAAAGGATAATTAACAAACAATGGAAACTAAACAAGAGAACAGCCAAAGAAATGATGACAAGATATCATAAAGGGTGGACCTTTGCTAGGAAATCTATGTCATCACTCCTCGGCTTCTTTTCATATCCTGGCGGTGGAAAAGGGAAGCAGCGAGACATTGCACGGTAACTGCGGACCTTTGAATTGTCCTAGTTTCCAGTACAGCTGTTCCAGTAAGGAACGGACCACCAACCATTCTCTTGTCCATGCACCATAGTCCTACTCTCATTTCCAGCTTCAAAACTGCTCTATTTCCATGTGCCACAATTCACTGCCCTAACCTGCCAAAGGAGAAGTGAAAACCTCCAACCAAGTAAAAGCTGGCCAGACTATGTTGCAGATGGCAAGCAATAAATGAGCCCAGCAACAAATCCTCCAGATAAATGCTAAATCCGTGAACTGGTTACCAAGAGAACCCAAATAGAACTCTCACGAAACTCATGCACCGTCTGGCACAAAATTCAGCACAGCGGGCTTACAACCCACGATGCACAACAGCAGTTAGCTAAAATCCTTCACGGGGGAACACCAGCCAATAAACGGACCCGAAAGCAAATTCCGAAGGAAACTGCCAATTATAAATTCCCTATCGTGGACTACGAACCCAAATGGAATCTCGAGATATCTACTCGGCTTCCACCACCCAAAACACCAAGAAATGCCCAAACAAGCTCAGTCACAGTAATACCAACAGCACAAGTACCAGAATTGGAGTAAAACCCACCCAAATTTTAAAGTGCAGTCTTCTTCCATGGCCCAGAAGACCACTACCATGTCACAGCACACGATCAAAAGGACCAAACAATCAGTCTCAACGAGGAAGAAGAGCCAGCCACGCAAACTGAATACCTCCGAGATAGCTGATAACCCAATCTCCAGCCTATCACCCAATCCAGGCACTGAACCCTCGTCTTGGTGGCGATCAAAGAGGCCAAACCCTAGAGGAAGAGGCCAAAATCAAGCGACCAAGAAGAGGAGAAACCCTAGAAAGTGATTTGGAGGAGGGAGGGTAAGGGGAGAAAGGGAGGGTTTTGATTGTGGGGAAAAGGGGAATGGAAGGGAGCGATCGAGGAATAAAAGGAGGAGATCACCGAGGTTTCAATTATACCCCGAAATGGGAAAGAAACTACAAAGGAAACGAAAAATCTCTCTCCCCCTCTCTCTATTTCTCGATAGAGGTTTTGGTGTAGTTATGTTTTGGGTTCCTGGAGACTTTGGGAAGGGTTGCGGTCTCCTTTCCTTCTCTCTTTCTTCGGAATAAAAACCCCAAGGAGAGGAGAAAACCTTCTTAAGGTCTCAGGGCAGGGGCATTTATAGAGAAACAGAGGTAGAGAAAGAGAAGAGCGAACGAGAGAATTCTATATTTTATTCGGAAGATGCCAATAAGATAACGGCGAGGGTGCCGTAAACCATAAAGAAGGACAGGAAACGAAGTTGAAACGCGTTTCCCGTTTCAATGAGCTGAAAGTATTGCGGCTCGTTTGGAATTAAAAATAAAAAATAAAAAATAAATGCATACATAGTTATATCACGGTGATTTTTTTCTAAATTTCTTTTAGATACAAATGAATCATTATCCGGTTCTAATACCAGCCCATTTCAGAGAGTCAAAATATAAAATATTTTAAAATATTTATGCATAGCCATCATCTTGCTGCTAGATTCAACCATCGATATAATCGGTAATAAATGATGCTGTCTGATTCGGCTGTTTCTCAATAAATAATTCTTGATTTTGATTGGCTAAAATATTGCTGAGGCAAGAGTAGAAGAGGGCTTTGTTTTCAGGGCAAAACTATTCTATCTTTTCATTTGAAAAATTTATTTTAAAATTGAACGGAATAGAGAAGGATAACTATTATTCTCTTATTCCTTCTTTCTGATCTGCTTAATAGAAAAGACTTATTCCGGCCTATTCCTACTTTATTCCCAAAAGCATAACGGCTGCTGGTAAAACAGCGGAAAGGAGAAACAGAAGGTCAAAGGAATACGGCTCCTATTTGGGAACCGAAGAATTTTTTGCCCTTTTTTGATTTGGGTAGTCGGGGAACCGAAGGAATTGCATGAGAGGGCGGATTCTTCTTGCTGGCAAGGTGAAGACGTGGAGCAAAACCAGTTTTGTTCAGGTCGAGGGGATGATGGGCGGATAGCGAGGCATGTGACGAAAAATTATTGGTTTGATCCGGTCTACCAAATTAGCGGTGGACCGATCTAACCAAAAATAACATAAATAAATATAAACAAAAAAATTTAAAAAAAAGCATTATTACATATGAATTTAGAATGAAATAATTCACCTAATAATGCCATCGTATGGTCATATAAATCTATCTAGAATAATTTCATCCTAAATCCAAAACGGATCTCGTCTATCTAATAATTTAAATATATATATATATATATATATACACACACACAAACGTTGCTTCCAATTGAACCGGTCCACAGCTAAACATTGGATCTGGTGCAATCAATAATTTT
>KE508252.1:66443-79595 GCA_000441515.1 Elaeis oleifera | reverse complement strand
AAGGAAGAAAAGGAATTTCTCTCTTCTCTCACTTTCCTCTCTCTTCTCTCTCTCCTCTATTTTTTCTCTCCATCTTCTCTCTCCACTTTCTCTCCTTAAAATTTTTTCTCTCTAGATTGTTTCTCTCCTCTAAGATTTTTTAGGATTATGAGAAGAGTGGTGATGAGTTTGAATGATCTTAGTGAGAGCATCCTAATTTATGGTTGTCAGGCAGCATGCCAGCACCTTGACCAGACCTTGATCCCTTAGATTTGATCATCCATGATTCTATTTTGAATTATCTATTTATTGGTTTAATCATGACTTGATTAGATCATTTTGATTGGACCAATCAAGATGTTGGACTATTCACTTGATCAATTCAGATTGTACCTTATAAATTCTCTCTCCTCTAATTTTCTCTCTCCACTAGATTTATAAACTCAAAGAAGGATTTCCAACCTATCATTTTGAATCCAAGTTAACCCAATAGAGAGACTCTAGATCACCTTGCCAGTTGGATAGCATATTTGCACCATTCAAGTCTTTATCGACCTATATAAGATCTGATCTTTATTGATCTATGTTGAATCCTAGCATCCATCCTCGATCTCTATTGAATCACGTAGTCCTAATTGGGTCATGATCGAAAGAAATTGGATGACTAGACCAATCTAGACCATTGAATATCATGTTCATATTTTTCTTATTATTGGACTTGATCTTGTATAGGAGTTGTGGATACCTGGTAATAGGAGACCGTGATATGATTTATGAATTGAAGATTTTGGAAAGATATTTATAGAATTATGTGGATTATTGAATACGTATGAGGTAAGTAATGCTTCATTTTTTTAGATTTATCGATAAATTATAATATATTTTTTGATATGATTTAAAAATGATGCATGAATTTGATGGATGATATTTGTTATTAAAATATATTATTTAAATATTATGATGAAGCATGATTGAATGCATTGATTTTTTTATATATTATATTGATTGATTTCGATACCACATGATTATGTACATTTCTATCGAATTAGAATAAGCAATACAATTTATGAAGAATTTTGATTCAAGAATGATATGAATTGACAATCTGACTATGTAAAGGACCCTGCTAATGGGGGTAAGTACATTGATAATTGATTTATCCTGAGGGTTTGTCACCAGCGAACCAACGATAAACCACCAACAGACCAGTAGTTCTGAAGGACTTTACTACCAGATGATTCATAGCTCACTTCAAGATGATATACGGTGTTATGACCCTGCCATAGAAAAAATATGGTCACATCTCATGGTTGAATAAAAAATTTAAGAATGAAAGAAATTAAATTCTTAAAAGAAACTTAAATTTTTTAAAAAAATTGAATTTAGCATGAATTATGTTGCATAATTGAAATTGATTTTGAATTGATGAACTCTATACACTTATTTTTTATAAATAATTTTTATTTTATTATCTGATATAATCTAGTTAAAGTGATCATTGCTTACTAGGCTATCTAACTCATTACCTCCTATTTTACTATTTTTATAGATCTTGAGAAATTAAGATAATTCAAGGTATGTGCAAGAGATTGATTAGAAACAGAGCCTCAAAATTTTTATTTTAGATTGAAAATCTTATTAAATTTAATATAAGATCTTTCAAATATCATTGAATTTATTAAGATATGAAACTTAAAATTTAGATGATTAAAGTTAGACTCAACTTATTGAATAAATTATTCCACTATTGCTTTATGAGAAGATGCCTTGCATACTTATGGAAAGAGTTTTTTATGAGTATGCGATGCTTGCCATGACCCCTAGACTCATGATCTCAGATCGGAGGTGTGATAATTAATATGATATCAGAGTATTAGTGGATGAACTAAGACATGTAGAATCAAATACAGAATAAGTATAAGTTGATAAACACTACAAACATGGGGATGTAGATCTATGATGATTATAATATATGACATCTTTATGATACTTTTGATTTAACCTTGTGATTATTTATGAAAGGATCATAAGAGATTATGACACATAGAGTTTGAAATATGATAGACAATCTATAGATCATGTTATGATTTGCTGGAATTGATCTAAAGTAATTGTACAAGAATTGATCATGAAATTTTATTATATATTATAATTATTCATTTGATCATTAGTTGTTTAAATGAATTTCAAGCTTAAATTTGATTTAGGAGAATACTGTGATGTTGCTCTTGATTTTGAAATTAATTATTGGTGGAAGATAAAGATTCATTAATAAATATTGTTTAGGTTGGACTAAGAATATCTTTATGATATTTGATTGGAATGAATTTTAAAGGTTTATACTAAATATGGATCATGTATGATGCTTGCATGTAGGAAAAAAAGTAGTTGCAAATATTATACAAAAGTTTATTTCATATTAAAGAGATTAATTATGAGATAGTTGAATATTCATTTTAGTGGACTTTTTAGTTATCATCCTTGGATCCAAATGATAGATATTTTTTTATGTCTATCGAAGATTATATGATATATATACTTCAATTCAAGGATTATGTATCTAAGTTGATCGAGAGATCTTCTGCCATCATAGTTGAAGTTGCCAATGAAATCCTTAATTGCAGTCTTTGGATTGAGATAAAAGATCCTAGTTATACCTATTTGAGATTTGGGACACCTATGAAATTTCAATAAATCTATTGTTAACTGAAGAAATTGATTTGATTTGAGATGGTAGAATATTCATTTGGTGAATCTTGATTTGCCATCTTGGAATTAAGATAAAAGATTTTAGTTATATCTACTGAAGATTATGAGACGTAATGTAAACTTTTAATTTAAAATTTGAGATTATGAATTGATCTAGAGTTCTTTTATCATTGTTATTGAAATTCCTAGTAAATCTAATATTGAATAGAGAATTTGACTTAAGTGGCATGCATGATTATTGTGGAAGATTTTTGATAAATACCAAAGGTCTTAACAAAAGAAACATTACAAGAGATGAGTGAGTTAAATTTTCTAATGTGTTTGATGAAAGACCTTAGAATTTGATTGGATCGATTGAGAAAATTCAGCTAATTATCTTTACTCACTAGAGTTTGATATGGAATTGTTTAGATGAACTGACAAGAGAATCAAAAATTAATTTATATTGAATTACAATAACTACTTATATGACGGTTTTGATTGTGTCGATTGACTGAAGGGTTAATTTGGATGGAGTTGTTTGATGCATATTAGGGACAACCATTAAAAAGTTCTCTTGAGTTACTTGGAATTTAAATTTTGAATATTTTTACTACATAGTAGTATTTGACTGAAAGTCATTAATGTATCTAAAGAATTTGATGGTCAAGATCAGAGTCTGTAGTGAAAGTGTGGTGGCTTCAATTTTTTATAAGATGGAATTATGTTTTCTTAGTTTGAAAAGTTTTATGACAAAATACTCGATTTGATTTTCTTCCTTATGGAATAATTTTATTGTCAAAAAAAATGAAAAAATATTTTTGATTCTCAACTGATTTAGACATCACTAGCTAGGTGATTCATATTAGTATATTCTTCTATCTTGAGTAGAGCTAAGTTTTAGCATCTTTTATCTAAAGCTAGTAGACCATCAGTTTTCGATCGTGAACATAGAAATATTTTGGTGCAAACCTCTTTCCTTCTAAATCTGAAGCTTGCACTCTTTTGATTAGTTTCACTTTTCCACCTGATTGGAAAAGTTTGTGGTTATCTATTGATATTGCAAATTATTCTACAAGAGGTAGATTAGAGTCATTTGCAATCTAATCTTATGATGGGTCGATTAATTAAGAATAGTTGATGTTTGATGTAAAAATTTGAAATCCATATTTAGAATTAAGATGTTGATTTTTCTTCTGCTTATAAGAGATAAATTCGATTTCGATCATCTATAAGAAGAATCAAGTCATGAGATATTGAACCTTATACTTGTGACAAAATCTAATAATGAAAACAAATCAAAAAGTAGAATTCACAGAAACTTAGAAATGAGATCAAGTTTCTAATACCCTAAGGTTCGAAAACCATTAATAGGAAATTTTGGGGATGAAATTTTTTTAGGGGGGGAGAATGTAATACCCCAGCCCAGTTTGATCTAGCCTGATTTCAAAGAGTAGCCCAAAAGCCTATGCACAAATCCTAAAGTAAACAAAAAAAAAAATAAGAGAAAAGAAATAGAGAAAGAAAGAAAACTCTCGATCAGAGTCTTCTTCCCCCCAAATCCATCAGACAAAATCGGACTTTGAGTCAAATTCTACACCCTCCCAGCTCTATTAAGAGCCCTTCCACCAAAAGAGCCTAGATTACATGGAGTTCATCGTCGATCCATCAAGATTTTTCACGTGCTGTTTCTCCACCGCTGCAGCTAATTCTTGCAAAAAACAAGGTGAGGCCCTCTTGATTCTTTTGAATGATCTTCTCCCTGTCCTCAATGACCATAAATCATGGATTTCTAGCCAGTAATCGCCAGATTTAGGCCGAGAAAATAATGCTCTGTTTTAGTTTTATTGAAAGAATTATGCCCTACAAGCTAATCAAAATTTGTATTGTGATAGATTTTTCTTTTAATCTTCCTGACTCATGTACTTGACAGTTTATAGATTAATAAAAGATATTTATGTTTCATCATATGCTGCATCTTATATTTGTTAAGATTATGATGAACCCCATAGATTAGGATAATGATTTTAGGGCTATAATGAGATCATACTTGTGAGATCTAAATTTTAAAATCTTAATCTAAAATATTTTCAGTCGATGGATCATTGAGTCGGAGATCAATATTTCTGGTAAGACTGGCACATCCTATATATACTCGATGGAGAGGGTGATTGATCTCACAATCACTTATTTGAGATACTAATACAAGAATATGGATTCTCATTAGAGAATGAGTTTATGAATTGATCCGACTTGAGAACATGTTATGGAGTCTGACTTACCTATCAAAAATATTTCTCTTAGTGAAAGTTATGCAAGTAATCCTTTGACCTAAGACTCCCTTAGAACCTTGTATACGTAAATCCATATTTTGGTTCATACTCATTTATGACTTGGTCATATATGTGATGTTTTGGATATGGTGGATTATGTATGGAGATTGTGAGTAGGTCAACATAGAATCAATCACTCCTGGTAAGAGGAGATCGCATCCTACTTGCTCTAATCAAATAATGATTCAAAGAGACTTTGATCAAAGCAGAATAAAAATTAAAAGTATTTCTAATATTTTATTAATCAAATCATCATTATAAGATTAAAAAAATATGAATATAAAATTAGATTTGATAAGATTCTATGTCCATAGTCATACTCGGGATGCAGTATGATCGTAGGATTCAATTGCACAATAACTTATCACTAAAAGATATTTTTGATATTTTTATCAAAATTTTATATTTTTTAGATTAACATGATACATTGCTAGACATCAATCTTATCTTGTAGATTTGATTGAATTAAAGAGTTTAATTCGATCGTCAATTAGAAAAGATTCTAATTGTTAAAATCGGATTAGCCCGATTGGACCTAAATTGGTTAGATAGGATTCTAATTAAATTAGATTAACTTACACTCAGACCTACTACTGGCTAGATGTGAAACCCAATGGGTCACACACAAAGAAAATTGATCAAGGGTCTAACTAGATTAGATCATGTTTGCAGGATGAACATGCTAGCACATGTTTCGAATCCTAGCTCCTATGTTCGAATTGGATTCGATTTGGTTCCTAATTTGGGCTAATTTAACCTAATTGGACTCGAGTTTTAATTTGGTTTGATATGGGTTAACCCTTGGCTGGTTGTGTCAGGGGATATGGCACCAACCATCGGCTTCCCACGCACCTCAAAGTCTCTCTCTTGTGTGGGATAATTCCTTCTTAGTGCATGTGTTTGTACACCACATAGGGATGTGGCGTCCTTCCCTAACCCTTATCCACTTGTTTCCACGCTGACTCTATCTTGGGCATGGAGTTTTGATCTGCCATGAGATGTCAGATTGGATGGATAAGTCTTTGATCAAGTTGGACTTAATCTTATCCTAGCCAAAACCCATGTCACCCACCTTATCTATGCGCCACTTGGACTTAGAGTCCAAGTGGTTAGGGCATCTTAATTCTCCACGCACAATCTGAAATGGTGCCTCCTTTTTGAGCCATTGGATTCCCATTGGATTAAACTCTATCCATTGGATAGAGTGTGTGCTATTATTGAAGCCTTGTGACTCTTCGAAAAACACTAGGAATTATTTCTCCAAAGAGTCCTTTTGCACGAAGCGACTCTTTGTTTAATTCTTGATGTTTGCCACCTATCGTTGATTTTCTGATGGATGTGAGATAAGATGGGAAGGTGTGAGATGATGTGGATGGGCATGAGAAATCCATTAGATGGGGCGCAAGTTGGCACAGAAGGCATCCACATGCCAACTATAAAAGGGTGGTGTGCCCGGGGTTCTAATTATTGGAAAATATTCCTATCTCTTTTTCTTACACTCTTCTCCCTATTGTCCCAATAGCTCTCTTCCTTCCCCTGTTAAGACAAGTCCAAAATAGTAAGGACAAGTCTAATTTTAGGATAAAGTCTTAGGAAGAGAATTAGGCAGGACAGGAGAAAAGAAAGGGAGAGAAGAAAAAGGCTAGAAGGAAAGGAAGGAAGGCCAGGGGTCGTGCTGCCAGAAGAAATTCTTTAAGAAAGAATTCAATGGGAGGAACTAGATTAGGGAGCGAGAGTCTTGAATCGACTCCTGTGTGGATCAACATTGGAGGGCGAACATTTGGATGCCTAGAAGAAACTCTTTCAGAATTTTAGATTTAGCATGATAGGTATTCTTCTATACCTACTATAGTGTTATGCATATATATATATATACATATGATTATTTATCATCAAAAGATTCTTGGGATCAGGGTTTGATAGTTTGAAGTTTCATTATGCAAAATTTTGAAATCTATATTGCTTCCACTATGCTCATCGAACCCTACAATGATATTAGAGCAAACCTTGTTTGATTCAATCATATACTTATATGCTAATAGTATTGAATTGAAGCATGCCATGATTTATGCTTTGTCCATAATCATGTTACGATTATGTATTCATATGATTAGATATGAATTGATGCATATATGATAAAATCATAGATTTAATTGATATGCAGTTGAATTTTAAATATTCAGTATTAGAATGTGCATGAGATCGGAAAAGCCCACATAAAAATTATGTTGAGTTGTAGTGACAGCAACTATGGATTAACCAATTCTTGATCAATTGATCAATTGATGTCTAGAAAATGCTAAAGGTGGTTATTTAATTAGGTCTATTTGCTTACCTGACCAATTTATTAGTGTCTAAGAAAAGCTATGGAAAGCCTCCCACCTACTTACCTGGCCAATTTGGTTAGACAATCATGAAATTGAAAATCCTAATATTGAAGAAACTACTTGAGGCCTTCCTTCATGCTAGATCAATATTATGTCAAAAATCATAGTAGGTTTGTTGTGCAACCACAAGGCTTATTATGGAGATAGATGTAATGTAGTTCTCATGCATATAAGATGCTTACGATATTTTTGGGTGTGCTGCTTTGTTGTGCAACCATAAGAATAGCAATATTCAAATTTGACTGTATAAAAATGAAGAGTCTGACTTAACTAAAATATTATAGTTTATTGTGCAACCACAAGACTATGAATATTTTAGAGGCCAAGATAAAGTTGAGAATTACATGAGATGTAATTAGAAAAAATTTTCTACCTTTGAACTCATAAAGATTTGTTGTGCAATAACAAGGCCTTTATGAAGAATTAGGATCTCAAACCCACTAAAAAATTATTTAGAATATCTCATTCATCATAGGAGAGGGCTATGATATCCGATAAAATAGTGAGAGACACAATTAGACAAAAGATCTTATTTAATTATGTGTGTCATCATGAGTTGTCTGCTTATATTATGTTCTTTATTTATGTAGATTAAATTTTATATGGTATCTTCATTATCATTGCATGAAATTTTAGAATCTAATAAATTGATCGATTCTAATTATGTAGACTAGTTGAAAATTTAAAATTATGCTCACTCAAGAGAAGATCTCCTATATCCTCGATTTCTCTGACCCTGATCTGGTAGGGGAGGATGCTACAAAAGATGAGGTAGCCACATACAAGATGTGGCAGAATGATAGCCTTTCTATTAAGTACATCATACTGGCCTCTATGAGTAATGAATTACAGAGGCAGAATGAAGGTATGGATACTCAATCCATACTGCTCAATCTTAAAGAGCTATATGGTGAACAGAGTAGAACTGCTAGATATGAGATATTTAAGCAGTTATTCTATGCCAAGATGACTGAAAGCTCATCCGTACAAGAACATGTTCTCATGGTAATTGACTTGATCATTTGATTAGGTCAATTAAGTTTTACGATGGATGAGGAGTTGAGTCAAGATTTAATTTTGCAATCACTCCCAAAATTATTTTCTTAGTTTGTTATGAACTATCAGATGAACAAACTGAATACCTCTCTGCCTGAGCTGTTAAATATGCTCAAAAAAGCTAAAAACCATATCAAGAAAGATAAGGCTCCACTTCTTCTTGTGGATAGGATCTTCAAGAAGAAGACAAGCAAAAAGGGTTCAAAGAAAGGTTAAACCCTAAAGGTGACATCGTGAAGAGGAAGAAGGGGAAGAAAGTCTCAGAATAAGATATCTATTTTCACTGCAGTAAGGCAGATCACTGGAAAGAAATTGCAAGGTTTTTCTTACAACTGTAAAGGCTGGTACAAGTGTTGCATAAAAGGTATGTATAAGATACATATTATTCTGTCATTAAGTTCTTTTATATCAAACTCTTGGGTATTAGATACCGCCTGCAGCACTCATGTTTCCAAATCATTGCAAGAGCTATAGAAACTTAGAGTTTTGAAGAAAAATGACTTCAAGCTCTGTGGCACTGGAGGAGAGTCCATCCAGGCTGAAGCTGTAGAGACATATCTCTTGAAGTAATCTTCTGAAAAGATTTTAGAGTTAGAGAATTATTATTATATGTCTAAGATCGTTAGAAATATAATTTCTGTCCCATTATTATTACAACATGGATTTAAAATTAATGGAAAGGGCAAGAGTTGCTTTATATCTTTTTCTAATGAGCACTTTTATGATGGCATTATTGATAATGGTCTCCTAATTCTATCTCTTAATGACAATGTCTTTCATATTGATGAAAGCAAAAAGTAAAGAGAGAAAAGATTAATAGTACCTTTCTTTGGCATTGTCGGTTTGGTCATATAAGTGAGATAAAAATTAATGAGTTATATAAAAAAGAGTTCTTTAATCCTTATGATTATGAATTACTAAAAACTTGTAAATCTTATCTTATAAAAAAAATGACCAAGACTCTATTCACTGGACATGAAGAAAGGATAAGTGAGTTATTAGGACTTGTGCATACAAATGGATGTGGTCCTATGACAACTCAGGCCACAGATAGATACTCTTAGTTTATTACATTTACTGATGATTTGTCAAGATTCAGATATGTGTATCTCATGAAATATAAATCTAAAATCTTTGATAAATTTAAAGAGTATCAAAGTATGGTTAAGAAATAAACTGAAAAGTGTATTAAAATCTTCGATCAGATCGAAGAGGTGAATACTTTTTTGATGAATTTTTAGATCATCTTAAAGAAAAAAAGATTCTCTTTGAATGGATCCCTCTATATATACCACAATTAAATGGTGTAGCTAAAAGGAGGAATCTCATCTTATTAGATATAGTGCGGTCCATGATGTGCTTTACAGATCTACCTATTTTCTTTTGGAGTTATGTCCTAAAGACTGTAGTATATATTTTGAATAGAGTACCTTCAAAATCTGTGCCTACTACTCTATATGTGATATGGAGAGGAAAGAAGCCTAATCTTAAGTATCTTAAGATTTGGGACTGTTCGTCTTATGTCAAAGAAGTTTTGAACATAAGCTAAGTGCTAGGGTTGATAAATATTTATTTGTAGAATATCCTAAAGAGAGTATGGGATACCTCTTTTATCATCCTATTGAATAAAATATTTTGTTAGAAGGCATGCCACTTTTATAGAAAAAGAGTTTATCCTAGAAGGGGGCAGTGGAAGAAAATTAAACTTGATGAAGTTCAAGACCTACAAATAGATGTACAAGATATTCCTTAACCAAATGTACCCAATGATGAGGTACAACCATATCATACACCTCCTCTCTGAAGGTCGGATAGAGTGTGAAATACACCACTAAGATATAGATTCATTGCTCAAAATAATGAAGCCCACATCATTGAGAATGATGGACCTCTGATCTATTCGAAAGCTGTCAGGAGTAGGGACTCAGACAAATAGCTTAAGACCATGAAATCTAAAATGGACTCCATATACACCAACCAAGTATAGACTTTGATTGAGGCATCAAAGGGTGTGACCCCCATTGGGTACAAATAGGCCTATAAGAAAAGATTAGAGCAGATGGCCAAGTTGAAACCTACAAAGCCAGATTGGTGGCTAAAGATTTTAGGTAAAAGCAAGATGTTGATTATGATAAAATATTTCACCTATTGTTATGCTCAAATCTATTTAGATTATACTGTTGGTTCCAGTAACATAGTGAAATATAAATTTAAAATTTTACATACATTCAACAATTGAAAAGTTTAATATTTAAACTAGACTACCGAAACACAAAAGTCCTAGCAACACCTTGATGATTGCAATAAAAAATATAAGCATGCATAACAAGAAGAGATTAGAAGCCATATACCAACACGAAGACCATGAATTGGTAATCTTAAGATCTTCATAAAACTCTAAAGTAGAAGCCCTCCAATGGTGATCCATACAGGACTGATCAGGGCCCTTCCTAATTCGATATGGTGCTGTAGCCTTCTTCGCAAGTTTACTGTCGATCGTCTTTCGCAAGAACGGATTATACCATCACTTGTATACCTTTGAGACCTCCACTAGGATCACTCTAGGAATCTTTCCTCAAATGATCTCACCACACAAATATCAGATTTAATGTTCAACACATGAACAACCTAATTTTAGGACAAGCATCACATGCTTTTCTTTTTCTTTCCTCTCTTCCTTTCCATTTTTCTCTCCCTTTTCCTTATCTTTTTTTTTTCAATTTTTCTACCTCTTCCTCATCTAATCCCACACCTAACCACTCTTGGGATGAATTTTATACCAAATGGAGCACCCCTTATAAAAGGTATGAAGGGGTGCCACATAATTTCCAAGGGGTGCCAACTCTTGGCGTCCCATCTCCCTTACACACTAAAAATAATTTTTAGTGTGTAATCCAAAGGTGTGTGGTGTGGAATAAGAAGAGTTTTATCTATAGAAGGACTCTTCCTCTATGTAGAAAATTTGAACACCATCATATGGTGTGTGAGAAGAAAATGGCGTGAGATATCAAGAGTCCTTAACAATAAAGACTCTTCCATATTCAATGCACAATAAGAGGGGCGTCCCAATTAAATTTGGCATTCAAGTTTCTTACCAGACAGGGACTCTTCCTTCTATTCTGCATCCCCACATCCCAAGGCACCATCTGACGTCGCACAAAACAAGAGACGTGCGGAACCATGTAAGAAAATTAAGACGAGTATGAAAGAAGGACTCTCCTTCTTTAATGCCAAAAATAAATGTGGCATCCCAATTAATTTGGAATGTGTCTTGGCATGGAGGAGGTTGATTCACATGGAACTCTTTCATAAAAATTAGATAAGCCACTTATTTAAATATAGATTCAAACCCAATCACATCAGGTCAAGACTACAAGTCAAGGGTTAGTACAAACACCTTTGCACTGAACCCAATTGAGAACTTGGGTTAATTCATGTGCTAGCAATTCAATTAACCATTAGATTACAATAAATCCAAATAGATTGGATCAAGATCAAATCTCTATTGTGTATGACCCATTGGCTTTCAAATTTAGCCAGCAGTGGACCCAGACTCATAACATAACCCTAATCCGATTAGATTAGGTCAGCTCAAGAGTCCCAATCAACTAGAATTCTTCCTAATTGATTCTTGAATTAAACTCTTTTAATTCTGATGAGTCTACAAGTCAAGATTGATATCTAACAACATGTCATAACTACTCAAAAGATTTAAAATTTGATAAAAATATCAAAATAATTCTTTCATGATGAGTTATCGTGCAATTCAATCTTTCGATCTTATAATATCCCGAAAAGGCCATGAGATGAAAATATGTCAAATCCAAATATCTATCCATATGTATCTCAATCCGATGATGATGACTCGATTGATGAATCAGTAAAATTTTTCTACTGTTCATCCCTGCTTTGGCCAGAGACTCTTAGAGTCATCATCCTATGAGATCATATAGGATGTTCTCTCCTCCTATAAGGAGTGATCGATTCCTTATTGACCACTCATAACCTTCATGCATACTTCATCATACCTAGAATATCTCACACATATTTCAAAGTTGCATGATAGGGAATAAACCAAATAAGGGTCCATGTACACAAGGTACCATGGTGATCTCAGGTCAAAAAATCACTTGCACCACTCCCACTGGAGAACCATCTGTCGACATACTGTAAGACTCCATCAGATATTTTTTCTGTGGATCAGTTCAGTGAACTCATTCTCTAATGAGCACCTACATCCTTGTATTAGTGTCACTACACAAGTGATTATAAGATCAACCACTCTCTCCATCGAGCATACATAGGATGTACCAGTCTTATCGGTATCATCGATCTTCGACTCGATGATCTAATGACTAAGAATATTTTAGATTGAAACTATCAAGATTTTAGATCTCACTGGCATGATCTCATCATTATCCTAAAATCGTTGTCCTAATCTATGGAATTTATCATAATCATAAAAATATGATGCAACAAATGATAAAACATAATACCTCATGAATAAAAATAACTAATGTCATACAAATGAGTAGAAAGATAACATAGAAAAGTCTCTTCACATCTCTATGCGACTGACTTGTAGGGCACTATTCTTTCAATCTCCCACTTGCACTAAAGCCAATCGCTCTTGCACCTGATGCCCATGCAATCAAGGTGGCGATCACACTATTGCTGCATAAGGACTTAGTGAACTGGTCCATTATGAT
>KE508250.1:3181-30119 GCA_000441515.1 Elaeis oleifera | reverse complement strand
AGCAGATTAGTTTGCCAACTCATTGACATGATCTAATCCTCTTGGGCTTACAAATAGGTGCCCAGCTAAACTCAAATCAAATAGATTAATTAGGTTCAAAGCTATGGACTTGATTCAATTCTTATCTAATAAAAAATCAAAGTCCAGAGAAGAAATGTGTTTAACCATGTGCTAGCATGATTCTCTTAAACCCAATAGGATTTTCATAAATCCTAATCCAATTAAAACTTCACAAGTCTAATTAGTTAATTTAAGATTAAATCTCTTAATATGTGACCCCATAGGTTTCATTCTATTTGATAGTGAGATATATTGTGATCTCCATCACAATATCATCGAAACTCCTTTCGATAGATTGGAATAATTTCAACTCTATCCTTCGAGGGTCATCGATTATCAACACAATGTTCGATGAGTCTTACAATCTACCAATAATACCTAGCAGTATGTAGTGGCAACCCAGTACAATGAAAGTGTGAACCCCTAGGTGTAGTTATCATATAATTTAGTTCTTCTATCGTGAGTCCTGACTTGATAGAGATCATAGAGAATTCATCAGATCCTATCGTCGGTTATATACTAGATTGGCTCGACTCGAGTCTATTTGTGAATCCTGTAAATTTTTTTCAGTATTCATGCTTGCTTTGGTCAAAGACTTTTTGAACTCAGTCTCACAAATTGCATAGGACTTCTTCTTTTCTATCAAGATCGATAGATTCTATCTAGGTACATCCTACTCCTAATAGTGAACCTGAACCTACTGTAACCAATATATACAGTAAGGATCTGAATGGCTAGAGATCAAAAAAACGTGTAGTCAAACTTAGTAGCCATATTGCGAATAGTCAATGACACCGCGAGTCAAAGGACCACTTATACCACTGTAGCATCGTGTCAACCACTGACGAATGAGTAGACATCCAAGTGGTTTCTCGTATTGGTCATGCTCAGTATAAGTTATTCTCTAACAACCATCCGTACCCTCACCTCAGTGTCCCTATGTTGTAGATCCGAGATTCATCTGCCTATAAGGGAGATAAACTATGCATCGATCTCAAATGGATTGATCACTATCCTTCGTAACGATCCTTTGATCGAGAGCATTTAGAAACTAACCACTAATAATGTATGTCTTAAATTTTCAACATCTTTAAGAATATACAAAATCATTTTTGTTATTTTCAAGGACAAATCATGGACACATAAACATGATCAAAATAAAAGTTCTTATTAATAATAAGAGTATTACAAGTACAAGATTAAGTTCTAGAATTACAAATATGTCAGTCAATAATTGACTTCTAGGACACATATCTAACAATCCAATCCAAGTCAAACTGAATCTAATTCAATTAGACTTGATATGAATCTTATTGCTCAATCAAATTGAGCCAATTAATAATCTAATTGCTTATTAATCCTTCATTAATAATAGAATCTCAATCCAGTAGGACTCTCCACCAGATTCTCAATTCAATAGAACTTTTATCACATCAACCATCTGATCAGATCGAAACTTCTAATGTGTGTGACACCATAGATTCGAACCTAAGTCGATAGCATGCGAACAAATTTTTATACTAATCGATATAACTATCTAGCAATGGGATCCGACATCCGAATAGGTCGAATGATTGCAAAGCAATATTCAAAAATCTACTGACATATGGTTATCGTATAATTCATTCCTTTGATCCTAATGCTCAAGATGACCTAGGATTTAACTGTTAACCTTGGAATAGTCTACCATATTATATTTCAACCTTTCAAATCTATCATATAGATTATCCTGATCAAGATTTTACTAAATTGAAATATGCTGATGCATTAACTCCTACTTATTCGGAGAGATCAATCCTATCTTGATTCATGTACCAACTTGACAAGTACTTGACTGCATCCAGAAATCTTCTGTCACTGAATTAGAAATTCAGTTTGTCCGACGTCAAAGTACAGTGAGTTGCTTATAAGTCACCGTGGTGATCTCAGATCGGAGGGACACTTATATCCATACCCTTCGAGAGCTATTCTTGACAGCAGAGTACTCTATAATTGATCACGTTTGGTGTGAATGTACTCCTATATTCCACCTGTCTGCCAGATTAGTATCTCCACACTCCTTGGTTAAGAGGATAACCAACCCATATAGCACATAATGACCTACATTTGATATTGCTATTGCCCTATTAATAGCATATTATTTGGTCACGAACACGTTTAAGGACTAAACGATAAATTTTCTTTATCGATTAAATAAAGTCCTAAGAATTTCATTACAATATAAAAATTCTAAGAAGATGGATAAAATGCAATGAAAAGACCAAATAATATTTATTAATAAAACTTCATATACAATGTATAAATATGAGCACAACCATCAGCAGACTGAGGATTGATTTTGGGACACAATTTTCAATAACCAACTGTGCTGTGGGACGAGGATCGACATGGGTCGAAGCATAGCTACAATCGAAGTTAGAGATTGGTCTATTCAGATGCCAGCTGTTGCGTAGACTGGAGCTAGTAGGGTTTAAGACCGAAGTCAGGATCAGTCGAACTTTGGGGTTCTGTTTAAGAAGATCGTCAGTCGAACTTTGGGGTTCTGTTTAAGAAGATCGTCAGGAGTCAAGGATCGTTGGGGTCTGGAGTCAAGGATCGTTGGGGTCTGAAGTCAAGGTTGGGTATCCCAGGTTATGTACTGGATGACTTCCTTCAAACAGCCCTCTCGTAGTTCGGAAGAGATACTTCTACTACTAGGATCAGATACTCCCATCTCTGACTGTGTTGTAGCATTGGCCCTTCATGCTTTATCACATGTTTTTCCACTGATTCATGTTTTCATCCTGGGTGACAGATTACCCTCCAATAAGTTGTCATATATAATTACATCCCAATATTCATACAATTATTTTTAACAGCCAAGCACTCTAGTTGCTGATGCCTGTCCCTAATTGATCTCTACTCTTCTACGGCGGTTCCAGAAATTTAGAGCTAGTTTACCTTCCACTTTTCACATTCTAGTGATTGTCTACACATTCTGTAGCATGTCATGATTCCTCTATTGGGCTGAAGCTCTAATATTCACATGTCACCAAATTTTATTGATTTTACTTGGTATTCTAAGTCGCCGGTGCTTTGCGACTGCCCTTGAAGTGTACTTCCAATGACCATTCGGTCTAGCTGGGCCAGTATCCTTCAAACTTTACTCAACTAGTCTAATGTCATGTGGCAATTTGTCCTTCAACTTGTTTGGCTTATGCACATGGCATTGATATAGTGATCTTCATGTGGTGCAAACATTACCTATGATTTTTTTATTTGGTATAATTTTTTCTTGTTTTCTTCATTTATTATCTTCAAATATACAAACTTATAGCATTTTAAAAATACATATTTTCAATTTTATTAATTTATTTCTATTTTATTATTATTTTATTATTCAAATTTTATAAATTTATCGAAGATTTTTTTGAATGCTAGATCGTTACCTCTCATCAATTTGTCCCCGGACATTGAGCTTACCAGTTTTGACCATGTCTGCATCCCTCGATTCCCCGCTGATGCAACAGAAGCTGTTGATCGCTGCAGCTCAGTTCAGTGCTGGACGTTCGGTTTAGGCAACCGGGTGGTCACAGGACCGAGCCCAATCGAAAAACGAGCGCTCACCAGAGCTCCGCGCTTATATCTTCTCGTCCCCCTATCCATGGCGACTTTCGCTTCTCCGTCCAGCCGCTTCTTTTATTTATACTCAGCTTCTCCTTCTTCTCCTCCTCTTCCTTCCTCCTTCCTCTCCTCTCCTTTGCTTCTCCCGGGACACCTCCCAACCGGACGGCTTACGGTTCTTCTCCTCCTCTATATCGGTGACCGCATCCCCGAGAGCCCTCCACCAACCCGCTGTATTCTTCTATGGAGGAGAGAGGCCCTTGGATACCCAGACGCTTCTCGTCACCGCCACCGTCCTCGCCGCCATTTCCCTCTCCCTCTTTCTTGGTCTTAAGGTGACCTCTCTCTCTTTCTCTCTATCTCTCTCCCGTTTTCTTCTTTAAGATTGTCTAAGTTCATTAAATTGAATTGTTTCAGGGGGATCCGGTGCCCTGCGAGAGGTGTGCCGGCAATGGTTAGATCTTTCTGTCCTATTAATTCTTCCATATCGAATTTTTGCTTATTAGTTTTAGTCCCTACTGTGCAACGGAAATCGACAAACATAATGTTTCCAGTGTCAAATATGTGATTCATTTTGGTGAAATTTTGGCTAAGATAAAGTGAAATGTTAGGGTATTCTTATGGAATTACTCTTTATTTTCTTGCAATCTTGATGGAATCTAGGCATGATGTTGGTAATCTATTTCATTCGCAAATTGTATGTTAGTGTCTATACAGGTAAAATTTGAACTGCGAATTCAGAATACCTTTTCCTCGTTCTTTCTTGGTATCTTTGTTGATCGGGTCTTGCTATGAGAGCTGTAGTAGAATTGAAGCATCGCTATGTAATGGCTCTATAAATCCTTAAGATTATTACTGTATTTGGTTCATTTAGCTAACATTCCAATCAATTTGATTCCTTTGTGAAGTATCATGAATCAAAACGGACATGTTTCCCTCTTCCTCTTCCATATTGTCCACCTGCCCCCCGTAACCAAAAATAAAGGTAAATAAAAAATGATAGATTTTGTACATGAAATTCATTAATGAAATTCAATAATGGTGGGTTGAGATTGTTTTATCTGACATTTATTAGAAGTAAGGTAAAATTTAGTTATAAAACTGTTACATGAGGAGAGCCATAAGAGAGAGTGATTCTACCTTCATGTGATGGTGCAGAGAACATGCGATCACAAATGTAGCGGGAACTGCACGAATAAGATTGTCTTTGCTATGTTGGTGTTCTTTCTAGAACTGCTAAAATTGTCTAACTCCTCAACATTATTGTTTACCGTGTTGATGTCCTGTTTCTGCTAAATAAACACCACCATGAGAAAAGAACTAGCACTGGAAATACTTGCTATGTTAGTGAATGAGTTGGCTCCGGATGACAGGGAATTAGTTGGTTCCAGATAACAGGGATACCGGCTTTGAAGTGCTTGCATCCCTCTTGCCGATTAAACATTTTATTGTAATGCTACCATATTCCATCACGGCTAATATCATCTCATTTGAATCTAACTATTGCCCTTACAACTGGACGTCATGTGCTACATAATATGCAAGTGGGTGTTTAAGATACTTCCTATCCCTGTCGACATTAGAATCTACTTTTGCATGTGCTCCAGAATTTAATTCTCAGCAATCAGATAATTATGTGGATCCAATATAGCATTCGTTTTACATTTCTTGCATTTACAAACTACTAGGATGCCTCCCATTCAGTAATTCACAGGATAAAAGGAGGATGGAGGCTCAAATAGAAGGCTGGCATCAATCAAATATTTTGCAGTTCATCATATTCATCATACTGTATTTTCAATTATAAATTATATTTTGGATGTTATTTTACATCAAAGGTATCATCTGACTAGTACACCTGTTCTTATATTCAATTTGCATACCTTAAAAACTTGGGCCATTTGCATTATTATTGAGTGTATCCTTTGAGATGTAAAATTACATCCATGAATGTTACATTATGTCTATATTTTTATGAATATATTTCCACTTAAAATATTTTTATGAATGTTACTTTATGTCTATATTTAAAGTATAGTCAAACTTTACAATTTGTACACATCCGATACATGGTCAAATTAGTAAATTAGTTATAAAAATGCCTGACAACCCAAGTCTTGTCAAGTTAGCATGCCCGTTAATGCAATAATTTATGGGACCATAAAATTATTAATGGAGGAACAGAATATTATATGAGTGTCTCAACACCTAATGACGCACATAATTTTAAAGTCAATGGTCATGTTTTCTGCTAGATTCTTTGAAGCTAAAGAAAATTATGTAGGAAATATTAATATGTAATGAAATTTAAGTGTGTATTTACATCATATGCTAAGTATTTCATAAATCCTTAATTAATTTATTCATTTTAGTTACATCACATGAGGCCCAGCCGAACCAGAGGCTGATTCGACTGAATATAAGCCTTCTTTTATCCATCTTTCTCTGGTAACTTTTAAGTTATATATAAACATCTTGAGTGTGTCTATATTGTAATATGGAAGATTGATAAAGGTTATTGAAGCTAGCTATTTACATTTGACCCCATTACCCTGTCAGTCATGATTCTGATCTTAATTTCATTCTCTTTTAAATACATGTTTTTCTTGCATAACAATTATTATTTGATAGTATCTTTTCTGACTTAGCCATAATTCTTTCACTAATTATTCCTGCATTATAACTTCTATTTTCTTCAAATTAACTTTCTCAGTGTCTCTTTCAGATTGAATTGTGTCCAACTTGATAATATCTCTTCCATAGTACCCAAAGGCATGAAGGTTCAAGATACCACTTGTTGGTGTCGTATCACTTTGGCACTGGCATTTACATGCCTTGTTGTGCTGTGTAGTCCATGTGCTTGACATGCACTGACACCGAGTGCAAATTACTAGCGCATGCACTAGCATGCTGCTCTGCCACATGCGAGTAAGGCACCAATATGATATCTGCCAACCGTTTTGACTGATGCTCCATTCCTTGAAAGTTGGGCCTAATCCAAATTAGCAAAGAATAGTTGCAACTAAGTTAAACAATTAAACTTGGTTATATCTGACCATAAAAGGTCATATGATGTGAGCTGGGAATGTTTAAGCATGCTAGGAATCATCCCATTCTGTTGTTATATTGGAACTTTGTATGTGTTTCATCTTGTAAAACAGTCTCTCTTCTATAGCATAATGATACTAAGAATAAATGTTTCCTATAGACCTTTGGTTTTTCTATATATTCTCTCTGCATAGTTCTAATAATGAGAAATTTTTTATAGGAATTTCTTGCAAAAGAAAACTACATGAACTATGGTAGGGAATGACAGAGCTATGTAAGAAAGAACCATACCACCAACCTTTTTGTCTACGACAGGACTTTTGTGTATAAGATGCCCTAGCATTTATGAATTGACAATAGAGGCTGAGAGAAGGCTGGTTTTTGGACATGTGAATGGGGTGGATGATCACATATTCACATGGCAACTCAGGAATGCAGACAGCAAGGGAGTATTTTTTTTTTTAATGTTTTGTTCCTTCCATTTCCCTGAAATGATTCAGAAGATTTCTTTTCTTTCTTGCTTGCTTGATTGAACTTTTTTTTAATAGTTTTAGAGGGAAGGAGGCAGATAGAGAGACGCCTGGGCCTTTGGATTTGTGAATGGGGTGGATAGTCACATGGCAACTCTGGAACAGGAAGGGAGAATCATTTTTCTTCTATCACCCTAAAACATTGGAATATTCCAATTCTTTCTTTTTTCCTCTTTTCTCCTCTTCCATCCTCCGTGTGTCTAGATATCTTGATGTGATAATCCGAGTTTTTTTTTTTAATTGTAGGGTAGATTATGTTGTTATTCTTTTTTTCTTTTTTTTGGTTGAAAAATTCATTAGCCTCATCCAAGATAATATGTTCACATGATGATGCTACAGATCCCTGCATCATTGTGGTAGCTATGACCTTTTAAAACTTCCATCACCATTTATTAGCAGATGACACTATAAGGTAGTTCATGCTTAGAGTTGAACGCAGTTCAGCTTGCATCAGTCACCTTTAAGTGTTGTTCAAATGAGAAGTTGATTTTTACCTCTTAGTCTGTCCTAGTGATTTGGCTTAAGCAAATGAAATAAGTGGTCTTGCACTATATTGCACCATACACTATAGTGTACATTATAATTCACATCACTTACATTGGGAACCGGTTCCAGCTTTTCATTTGAAAAAGGAACTAAATGAAGTTTTATTTTCTGCATAGGTGGCACAAAGTGTGTCTTTTGCAACGATGGTAAAATGAGACAAGAAACTGGGTTAGTTGATTGTCGGGTTTGCAAAGGTGCAGGTATTCTTTCCTCACTTTAATTTTTTGGTGGTCCATGCGTAAGAAACATATTATGACTTACAAATGAATCGTTACTACTCTCCAAACTCATTTGTCTTCGACTAACATGACCTGCTTTTAGATTTTTTTTTGGTTATGTTTTGTGTTCAAGGACAAAATGAAGATTGATAATAAGAAAGAAATTTCTAAATTCATTTGTCACGACCCCAAACCAAAATACTAATGGTCCAAAACGTGGCACAAATAATCAAATATCAAAACCCACCCACCAAAAGAAAGAAATAATTAATGCTCCAATAAATATTTCAGCTTTATATTTAAATATAAACTATCAAATTTTCTCAACATTATGTAAATGAAAAGACAATTAAAGTTACTAAGTTCTCAATTTATAAGCAATCATGAAAATCATTGCTATATGATAAATCTTGGTTACAAAATCCAAATTAAGCATTTTCTAGAAGATAGCTTACCTCTCAAAAACTAAAAGAATAAAACCATAAGGAAATATCATTGTCCATAATTGTTGATAAATCTAAAATATGAAACTAAACTGCTTCCAAGTAGCTTTTATTCATGGTGATTGTTGCTGTAGATTCCTGGCTCAGGTCGGCTTGGTTGGAAGTAGGTGGTAATGGTAGCACGGTAACGATAGGTCCTGCAAAAGAAGTCCCTGGCCGAAGTTGACTCTGGTAGAGACTCTCTGATGCACAAATCAAAAATTTAGAATAGATGGAAAGGAGAGAGCGTGAGAGAGAGATTGTGCATACCTTGGGGTCTCCTACGAGCTGGTATTTATAGGCAGGGGTTGGATGCTGTAAGGAGTCGGGAGCGCGGGGATATCATCTCCACCATATCAGGTGCAATCATTGGTTTGATTTCGTGGGATTCAGTGATTGTCCATTACCTTATCCGCTTGTCGTTAGCTGGTGTCAATGATCATAAGATTCAGAAAACTGCATGGAATTATGGGTCAATCTTTTTCATTGCGTTGGCTTGGGTTGGCTGCAACCGAGGTCGGTAGGACCAAGGCTACCGACCTCGGTTACCCTTACCTTGGCATGGATAGAGGCAAACACTTTGGCTCCAACTGAGGTAAAATTCTTCATCCATATCATATGCCTCCTATTTCCGAGTCCGAACTAGGACTAGATCGGATGAAGGGAGTACATTAGGTCGACACTTCTGATGTTGTAGGGGACACACGTCACATCCCTAGTCCTTTAGATGAAATGTGGCGTTTGAGTCCTTTGGGCCAATTGAAGTGTCGCATCCGAGGCTCGTCACAGTGCTTCAAGGGTTGCCAGGTGGTGGCCATTAATAAATCCATCAGAATCAAAACATCGTGTGCATCGTTTAATGCATCCACCTAAATGAGCCATTTGGAGGGTCGACTCGATCAATTGGGCAATGCCGCATGGCAACCATCCGATGGTCGTGGCCGAACCGATGCTTGATTCGTGCTGTCCGAGGCATTTATAAATAAGGCCGTCTCTCTCATTTTACCTTTTGCCCTCTTCCTTTTCGAGCTTTGTGATGCAGCATTCTTCCAGTGAGGTTGCGGACTTCTCCGATGATTTCTGACTATTTCTCTGGCAGCTTCCATCGAGTAAGACAAGCTGAACTGAACCAAAAATCTACAGCAACAATGATCATTTCCTGCAGCCTGCAGTTACGGCTATACCACACTAGTTAGCCCACCAATAGCTCAAAGGATCCTTTTGTAGATACACTGGTTTGTGCCCTGATGTATTATTTGCATCTCCAGAAGATAAATAAGGCCTACCACATGCTATATCCTCCTATAACCAGAGCATCACATCCTTAAGATCTTAGAAAATCACATGCTAAACTGACATCAAATTTAAAATCATAAATAATACACTAGTTTGCTTTAAAATTACACTTATAGATCATGCATCTGTGACCCAAATATTGCTCCCTAACGCTGCCCAGTATCACCACTTCTGAATTTAACAAGTCTGCAAAATCATATACCTAGTGCTCTAGTATCAACTATATCACAACCCTAAACCAAAATACTACTGGTGCATATTATGACAAAATAATCAAATATCAAGAACTCAGCCACTAAAATAATTAATACTCCAAAATATTTCATCTTTATATTTAAATATAAGACCATCAAATTCTTAACACTATATAAATTAAAGACAATTAAAGTTACTAATTTCTTAATTGACAAGCAATCTTTGAAATTATTGTTACATGATAACTCTTGGTTCCAAAATCCAAATTAAATAATTTCAGAAAGATAGCTTATTTCTTGAAAACTAAAAGAACAAAATCATAAGAAAAAACTATTGTCCATAATTGTTGACAAACTAAAATAGGAAACTAATCTCCTTCCAAGAAGCCTTCCACGAAACTGATCAATCCATCTCAAGCTGCAGCTAGAAGTCTGTAATACTAAGGAATACATAAGCTTGATAGCATAGTAAGCAAATATTCATAACATACTAAAAGAATCAAGCTAGAAGACAAAATTTAATGGTGATATAGATTTATTTTATATTTTTTCAAGAAAAACATTACAGGTAATTGCCATTGCACTGGAACTCAATCTTTGAAAGAAGAATGAGCATCAAGTAATTCACACCAAATTATTGTTTATATTAAGAACGTAGAACTAGATCAGAATACATACATACTAGCTATATAATAGACTCTTTACTAGTTGGGGCATATTGACCCCGATGGGCAAATCTCCCTTGATTAAGGGCACAAATTTAACAAATTAGCTAGCAAATAAGGTACAAACTCCCCATAATTTGGTGCACAATAGAGTCTGGGTATGTAGGGCCAACAACACCCTCCTTTCTGGCCAGGAAAATAGTCACATACAAGGTCGGTGGTGCCATCCCGAACCACTTGATTTGGGGCATATTATATTCGGGGCGTATCATCCAAAACCAAGGGGGAACCAAGATAGTTCCCCTTGGCTTGGAAAGAGACCCGAACTACACCAAACCAAGCAATTTGGTGTGGTACCAGTGTGAATGGTTTGTATGAATTCAAGAATGCATACCAACCCCTCTTAAGCACAATAACTGAGAGTACTCAAAGCCCCCTACGAGTTCTTTGCACCTTTCGATGTGCTCCAAAGGTTTTTTGGAAAAAATAAAAATCAGCCAGACCTAGCTGATTTTATGGAATTCAGTTGGACTTTTTGCTGAAATCAGGTAAGGCCACTCTCCTCTCTTCATTTCTATATATATATATTTTTAAATTTGAGGCCAAAATTGGGAATAAATTGGAAAATAGAGGAAGGCCATGTCAGATTTTCATACTTTGGTGTCACTTCATCATAGGTTGTAGATCCAAGGAAGATCTATGCAATGACATCATGATCTTAAATTTTCATTCAATATCTAATTTTTAAATTAAAAATATATTTTTTGATTTAAAAATCAATAAAAAGTAAAATAAAATTAAAAAGTTAGTATAAAATTAAAACTATGTTTATGGATATGATTGCCATTTTTCATGAAAATCTCGTGCCATTTTATTTAGATTTGGGTATGATTACATGAATAGTGACGTAGGCTTTTATTTGAATAAATTGAAAATAAGTAGCTTTCCATGGATGTCTATGGGTTGAAAAAAGCTATATATAGTATTTATGGTGGGATGCTACATAGATCTAAGATCAAAATAATTTTTTGAATTATTTACATCTAGTAATTTTATATAAATATAAAATAAAAATAAAAAATAAAAGTATCAAAAATTAGTATTACATATAGGTATTTCAAGAGTACTTTCTAAAGCAAAAAATCTATTTTCATAGTAAATTTAGAATTTTTAAAAATAATTAAATAATAATAAATTGAGATAATAATGCATTCATCATCCATATTGTGGTTTCATTTTTTCTGACTTAAAATAAAGTTTTTAGATATTTTCACTTACAGAAATGGATCCATCTAAGAAGAAGAAAGAGTCATAGCGTAACATCAGCTAGAATCATAGTGTCATAATCTAAGGTCAGCACCATAGAAGGTGCAAGAGGTGTGATACTAAGTTTAAAGGAGGCTGGATAACCTGATTAAAATAGCATCTTACTGGTGATTACCCCAATATATCGATGTGTCGGAAATGTCTCCAGAAGGAGAAGACTACCTCAAAGATGGTGGTGGATTGTTGAGTAGCTGAACCATCTTCCTATCACTCTAGGATGTTAGAGGAGGTCTTTGCTTTAGATGACAAGGAGGCATAGATCAAGACTTCCATCTAGATGAGCTTGAATGACCCGAGGTAGATTAAGGAGGTGGCCAGACATAGGGCTCAGTTTAGGCCCTTATAATACAAGTGAAGATTTGGTTTTAGATTGGTGGGGTAGAGCCAGAGTTTAGGAGAACCTTCTCAGTCAAGAAGGCTATTAGCAGATATGGGAGGAGTATAGTATCTATGCTAACAACCTTTGACAATAGGGGCCACAAGAAGTCCTCCTGTAGAGAGATAACAACACGGGTTACTATTTATGATTTTGATCCATATGCCTTCCCTAACAAGGAGGTGAAGTACCAGAGGATTGATACCAATATTGGTCAAGGATAAGAAGAAAGATATGTGGAGAGGTATCATGTCTTAGTTCCACTTTAGCCACATCTCAATGAATACGGTGGGCAATAGATACTATCGGTCTATCATCACCTCAGAAAAAGAGCAGGATAAGATGTGGATCCTCTAAGATAGAAAAATATCTATGGTCAGCTCCTTGACAATAATAAGAAGGAGCTCCAAAATTGAATAGCATAATATCAAAGCAAGTGGGACATTTATAGACTAACAGGGATGTATGATGGATGGATGGGTCCTAGCAAGTGAAGCATCATCAATTCTTGACTTATTGTGATATAAAGACCTTCCATAAGCCAGTTGATACTTCAAAAGAGGTGCATGATGCATAGTACATTCTTAAGATGGAGGATATGATAGATCAAGTGGGAGAGTAGAACATCGTGTATGTGGTCACTGATAATAGGCCATGGTATAAGTAAGGCTGCAAACGGATTGGATTGATCCGTGATCCGACCCGATTCGATCCAATTAGACCCGACCCGAATCTATTTAAAAGACCCATGGAGCCGGGTCGAGTTCAAAAATTGGACCCATTCATCTTTTCAAGTCGGGTCTGGATTTTCTGAATTTGGACCCGATCCGACCCGACCCGTGGAGACTTTTGGATTAATTTGGATCTCAAGATATATGACCCGACCCGACCCGATCCGATCCGAATCGGATCCAAATATAAGATCCGAACTTAGAATGACTCAACCAAATAAGAATTTGGGCTTGGGCCAAAAGAGTGACTCACCCAAATTCTTTCTTAAATCTCTTACTAAAATCATTAATACTGTCATACTATTACAAGATCATGAATGCACTGCACAAGAAATGCTATTCTTACAGCTAATCTCGAAACTTTTCTAAAAGTCTTTCCACAAACACAAAGTAAACTGGAGACATACCAACAATTGTTATAATTAAAATATCCAGTTACTTGTTTACTGTTGTACATTACTATTGCCTTAGGGATGGTATACAATATCCACTATCAATGGTGAAGTGAGAAGACGTGGGAAGAAAGGAGAGGAGAGAATATCTATATGAAAAGATAGATATGGCCATGCTATTTTACTGTCGATGTGACCTCTAATTCTACTTTATGTAGATTTTTAAACCCATGACCCGATCCGACCTAAATTAGATTCGAACCGGACCCGTATTTCATGGATTGAGATTGGGTTATATATGGACCCGACTCGACCCGAATGATCCAATGGGTCAATAAATTCGGCCATGGACCCGACCCGACCCGACCCGATCCGATTTTTATTGGAATGGGTATGGGTCCAATATCAAGACCCGATCAAGAAACTGGGTCAGGTCGGGATCACTCAAGACCCGATCCGACCCGACCCATTTGCAGGCCTAGGTATAAGGTTGATAATAGGCCATGGTATAAGGTTGCTGATGAGTTGTTGACCATGTGCTATACGATGCATCAACCTCATGCTGATGGACATTAGGAAGATTTGTAGATTCAAGTAGGTCGTCGAGATAGCCCAATCCATCACCAGGTTTATCTACAATCACATATGAGTCCTGACTCTAATGAGAAAGCTTAATGGAGGAGAGATGTTGAGGTTATGTGTGTATAGTTTACCACTAATTATATTGCACTTGATAGCCTTCTTGAGAGGAAGGTATGTCTGCATTACATGTTTGTCAGTGCTGAGTGATAGGAAAGTAGAAATATGAGGGCTGCTAAAGAAGGAAGCCACGTGAAGGACTTGGTGATGAGTCCACAATTCCTATAAGAAGCCAAGAGGATTGTGAAGGCAATCAAAGCTTTTATAAGGCATGCTTTGGGCTATGGATGGTGAGAGGTATCCCTAGATGTGCTTCCTTTATCACATGATGATGGTTGCTAGGGAACAGATCAGGCAAGCAAATTCAACGAATGCCTAGGAGTACATAGATATCATTAAGTAGAGGTGGGACCATGATTTTCCATACCACTCAATGTGGGGTGTACCATATCATACTGGTACCATACTGATATGGTATATCATCCTGATCGATACTACCATACCATACCAAACTATATATTGATACTATAATAGGATGATAGCCTATTGGAAAATGCCATCACATGGTGACCATTATGCATGCAGAAATTTTAAGATTTTTAAAACACACAATGGAAGAAAATTTCAAACTATTTCTATATCGTTTTAGGATAATCATGTAACATAATGTATCAACATTATATTAGAGCAATCTTGTATTAGAACAATGTTAAAATAAATTACTAATTAGATCTAATCTAATTAAGCATGCATAGAGATTATATCTCAATATAAACTCAGGCATCATTATATGTACAAGATTAAGATCTATGCAGAATAAAATTAGATTTACCTTTATGCGGGTAGATCTTTATCACGATTTGATGATTCATGGATATCTTCAAAATTCATTGAAGCCGTGATCCGATGATCTGTGGATGTCTTCAAGGTCTATTGAAGCCACACAAGTGTCTGGTCTCTACAGATATCCACACGAGGCTGATTTGATCAGAAGATTTCAATCTCATCGGGATGCTAGCTTTCTTACAAAAATCGCTCCTTGAATTATCGAATCGTTTATCTCTTTGATTCTCTTCTCAAGAAAATCAAAGAGATTTATAGGAGGACCAAGAAATCAGATCTAATCGATTTTTTTTCTTTCTCTTCTCAAGAGAAAGGAAGAAGATCTAGAAAAGATAAGAGATCAAATCTCTTTTCTTTCTTTTTATCCCACTCTTGGACTGAATATGGAGGAGAAGGGAGAGATAGGTGTGTCCAACTCTTTGACCAAAGAGAGAGAGAGCCAATCCATCCACTTCATGGATGTAGGAAGAGAGGAAGAGAGAGGAAGGGTGAGGCATCCATCTCATGGAGCACCCCTTTCTCCTTTTTCTTTCTTTTGTGCGCCACTTTATTTCTCATGCATGCACCATCTTAGACTTCCATGCTAACCACCACTCAGATAGCTTGGGAGGTGCCCCTCTTTCTCTCCTTTTAAACCCAATCTTTAGGGTTTATTAAGAGTTTGTTAACAGTCCTACTCTTCTTGGACTCTTGTGGATAATGTGCCGTCCCACTCCCTTTTGCACCTCAACTTCAGGCCGAAACTCTTTTTATCGTGAAACATGGTACGAGGCACCATCTTAAAGGAAGAGTCCTACTTCTCAATCACCTTTTGAAGATAAAGTCCAATGTGGTTTTGATTTCTATTTAAATCAAATCTGATTAAGTCTAAACCTTTTAGACTTATGAAATCCAATCTGAGTCAAACTCAGACTAAGTCCAATCAAATTAAATCTGATTTAATTTGACTAGGACTCAACTCTATCATTTGATCAAATCAAATAATCTAGCAATAATTATAATTAAGTCCTTCTATACTCAATAACTCTTAGCAAGTCCTCTATGTAACTTTTACATATTAGTCCAATCATCAATTATATTGATAATTTAATCCTCTTATGATTCAAAATCGTAATTCAACAATCCGATCAGTCAGAACCTTTTTTATATGTGATCTCATAGATTCTATTTTGTCTGATAGTGAGATATATTTTGATCTCCATTAAAATATCATTGAAATTTTTTTAATAGATTGGAATAATTCTAACTCACCAATTGAGAATTATTAATTATTAAAATAATTCTCATTGATTTTACAATCTATCAGTGATGTTTAGCAGCATGTAGTGACAATCCAGTAGAATAGAAGTAATGAACCTCTAGGTATAGTTACCATATGATTCAGTTCTTCTATTGTGAATCCTGACAAGATGAAGGTTATAGAAAACTTATCAAACCATTTGTCATATATAAGATTTATTCAACTTGAGTTCTTATATAAATTTATGAAAATATTTTCCATCATTCATGTTGTGCTGGCCAAGATCTTTTGAACGCAGTCTCATAAATCATATAGGACTTCTCCATTTCTACTAAGATCGATAGATCCCATTTAGGTGCACACTTTATTCCTACAATGAATCTACTACAGCCAACATATACCTCAAGACTCCGTATGGCTAGGAGACGAGTTATGATATAGTCAAACTATAGCAATCTTATTGTGAACAGCTGAAGCACCGTAAGTCAAAGAACTACTCATACTACTACAGTATCGAGAAAGTCACTGATGAGTGAGTAAACATCCAAGTGACTTTTCATATTGGTTATGCTCGGTATCTTTATTCTCTAACAAATATTTGTACTCTTACTCTAGTGTCCCCACACTGTAGACTCAAGATTTATCTATCCAAAGAAAATAATCCATGCATCAATCTAATCGGATCAATCACCATCTCCGTGATGATCCATCAATGGAGAGTAATTTAAAATTAATCATCATGATACATGCCTTAAATTCTCAACTTTTGAGAATATGTACCATCATCTTATTAATTTTTAGATGATTCATGGACATATACACTATGTGAATAGAAACCAACTGCTATAAATAATTAGGTCAAGTATGAATTATGTCTTAGAATGAATTAATGTATCAGTCTGATTGACTTCTAAGGCATACATCTAACAATCTCCTATTGTACTAAAGTCAATCTACCATGGACCTAAGCCCCATCTTCTCAAGATATGTTTTGATCTTCTATTGGTAAGATGGTTTAGTCTGTGAGTCTGCTGCATTTTCAAGAAGTTTACTCTGATTCTCAAAGTCTTACTTCTGAAAATGATCGTGAATAATTATCGCTCTTATATACTAAAAATTCTAATGAGATCTAGGCTTTTTAGCTAAAGTAATGGTGCCTTTGTTGTCGTAGTATAGTATTGTGCCATCTGATGATATTACACCCAGTTCTGCAACAAACCTTTTAACCAGAAGGCTTTCCTAGTTATCTCATAAGTAGCGACATATACGGCTTCTATAAATCTGCAACTCTTCTAATTTACTGAATTTTCATTGCATAAGGAACACCTTTCCTGATATAGACTCTCTACCATCAATATCAGTTTGGATCTCACCAATATTCGCTCGTGACACTCATAGCAAAAATATATTAGGTCATGTACATAGTATGGCATACATGAGGCTCCCACTAGCTGAAGTATAAGAGATCTAGCTCATGTACTATATCTCCGTAGATGTGTCCCACGCATCTTCTCGAAGAGATTAATCCCATGCCCAAGGGTAGAAATCTTATTAGAATTTTTTCATACAGAACCCTTTCAGCACCTCCTCTATGCACATCTTTTGTGAAACTAGCATCCTATTGATTATCTCATAGATCTTTATAGGATGTTTCCCAAAAGTCTCTTATAGAGAATTTCTTTAGATAATTATATTCTAACCAAAATCAGTATGGGAACAACATTCCTAATCAGGAGGATGAAATCTATGTACAATATGAGGAATATAACAATACTCCCACTGTTCTTCTTATAAACACATATTTTTTTCTCATTCTTGATGAGATCAAACCATTTGATCACATCGAGTATCCCAATTCCAAGATGCTTGCTTTAAAGGTTTCTACCTTTACATCTCTTTCTTTTGTAGATCCATTTGAATCTAATAGGTACTATACCTATTGGTGGATTTATTATGGTCTAGATTTAGTTAGAATGCATCGAATCAACTTTTGACTTTATTGTATTTAACCACTTCTCGAAATTGATGTCAACATCAACTCGTAGTAGTTTTGGGATCATCTCTATGTTTCTTATCTCCTATGAGGAACACTTTTTCTACATCCTCTGTTAGAATATCTAAGTATCTTTTAGTAGGATGAGAGATTCTACTCGACCTATGAGGTAGAAGAGGTAATACATATACTGGCTCAATATGAATAGGTCTATAGGTTCTATGATTCGTTGCTCTTCAGAGACTTTCTCTTTGAGCTCATTTTTTCTCCCACTATTTTTATCTTGGATAAACTATTTTTTCAAAAATAGCATGTCGGATCACAATGATATTGTGATCCTTTGAAAGTAAAAGTAGTATCCTCTAACTCTTTAGGATATCTTAGAAATGAGCTTTCATAAACCTAACCTCTAATTTTTCTGCCTGTTGTCGCTTGATATGGGTTGGACATTCTCATTATGCCACATCTCATACGGCGTGATAGGAATAGACTTTGAGGAAACTATTCTGTTGTAAAGTTTATCTCCAAAAAAATAAGAAAAAAATTAGTGATATTCATCATGGATTAGACCATATCAAATAGGATCCCTTTCTTCCTTTCTGACACCTCTTTGAATTGAGGTGCACCAGAAAAGTCCATTGTGAAATTATGTCATTTTTTTGAGATGGGTTAGAAACTCTTACTAAGGTATATATCTCCTCGATCTCAATGAAGAATCTTAAGAATTTTTTATTTGCTTCTTTATCTTATATTTGAATTCTTTGAATTTTTCAAAATTTTAGATTTATGTTTCACATATATATACTCATATCGTAAAAAGTCATCGATAAAAAGTAACGAAATAAAGATAACCACCCTAGGTTGCATATCAAATGGGCTACACATATCAATGTGTATCAGGTCAAGTATCTCAATGGTCATCACCCTATGTCTTACAAAGGATAGTTTGGCTATTTATCCTTAAAGGCAAAATTTACAAATAAAAAATGACTCGAGAGTTGATGAGCCTAAAAGCTCATGCTATTTCAATTTATTTATTCTATCCTCTCTAATATGATCAAATCTGAGGTACCACATATACTTCAGATTCATCTCATCTCTGGATCTCTCAGATCTTACAGCACTCACATCTGTTTAGATACCAATATCGAACAAACCTAACATACCTTCTGAAGGCATGTTCCATTTTTTTCTTATGCTTTCCAGATATATAGGACAGTTTCTTTTAATGGCCGTCAACATTAGCAGCCTACTTAGGAGCTTCCTTCTTTGGCTTACTCTCAGACTTATGTTTCTTTACGAATTTCTTCTTTCAAGTAGACCTTTTCTTAGAAGTAGAAGCCTGCTCCACAGTGAGAACCCTTTTTCTTGAACTCTTTAAGGTCTTGTCGGTACTCACCAATATGCTCAATAATTTAACCAAGATGCAATTGATCTAATTCATGTGGTAGTTTACTATAAATTATCCATTTGAACTAGTAAGGGATTACAAGATCAAATCCATTCGTAATTTCTTGTACATGGTCGAGCTTCTCAAGCTCATCCAAGTCCTTAATCATTATCAAATAATGATTATGAACTAATTTTCTTTAGTCAATTGTTGGACGATTTGGTAACATAAGGATATCTTGATCATGATATAAGCTTAATCTTTCGGAACCTAAAACTATTTTAGATTCCTTAACTGATCTTTGTAACTTGTTTGATTAGTCAATTGGTTTCTAATAAGTGAGCTAAAAAATTTGAAGCCAATATTTTATTCTATCAGAGAGTAGATATTCTAGTTAAATATTCATATTTGATTTTAATAGTTATTTTAGGATCTTTTAAATAATATGCCTCTCACTATTTCTTTGAATCTCTTATACTCCTTAGGTAGAGAGATGGAAACCCTTTGCGATTGAATTTTAAGTGAGTACTGCGATCCCACCAATTGGCACACCATCTCATCTAATAGTTATTAACGATGTATCAACTAATGAGTGGATAACTCTTATTCAATATTTCTCAAGCAAATTATAGTGGTCACCGATCTGTAATTTTTGAAGCCTCACCTAACAGTTATTGACTTTATTCCTTAATTAAGTCAGACCCACCATTCACTAGTGAGTGTAAAGCCATCATTTGATCCTTCACTTAACAGTTATTAGGTCTAACCCTATTTCTGTCCTAGAGCATCTCATACTAATAGAGTGGTTGTATCTTCTTTCATGCAATTGAACTACTATATCCAGTCAAAAATAATCAACATCCAAAAGGGTCCGCACATCTACAATGATGGAAGACCACTCGATTTAATATTTATGAGAAGATTTAATTTAGATCTTCTTAAATTTTAATTATTTATTTGCATCGCATGTAAATCCATAATTGTATTGGATCTACTAGTGAGATCATATCTTGAATCATCAAGATCAGACTCATGGTGCAATACAATCATAGTGAACTCAATACTAAGCACCCCAAATCAGATTTTAATCAATCAAATTGGTCAGATAGATAATGATCGATGGGAGACTCTTCGCTGCTGATGCAACGATCTTAATTAAGTAACTATCTTTCAAAATACTTTTCTTAGACACCAATAGGTCAACCTATTCCAAATTGGGCTTGGCTTTTGGTTCCTCACCACAGATTGAGAAATTGCAACCATCTAAAGTGTAATTATGATACAATCCTACTCCAAGAATTTGTAGTGATTCATGGAGATCACTATATATATCCATGAAAATACATGCATGATTATCATATAGTCCTTATGTTCATGCTAATTTTTTATGATGTTTTATGCATCAATCCCTTTTCATCTTAGGACAATCATATCATATAACGACCCTCGTTATGCTAGGATAACTTTATATCAGGATGATCTTAGATTGATTTATAAAATCTTATCTTATGTTCAATCAAATTACTTTAACTTGAAACAATCCATATCATCACAAATCACATCAAGATGAATCTCTATCTATGAACATCATCTCATGCATGAATATATAATAAAGATAAAATTTAGATTTAACAAGATTCACATCATATGAAAATTAGATACTGAATATTGGATACATGAACATAAGAAATCAGATTTTCAGATCTGAAAATAATTTTTAGATCTTGAAAATAATGCGTGAATATAAAACAATCTAAATTTATACTGAAAATAGATTTTATGATCATAAAATTCATTGCATGAATTTCAATCATTAAGATTTTTTAGATCTGAAAATAAAATTTTTAGATCTTGAACTCCATCTCCTTTCCATAATCATTCATAATTTTAGATTTGAAAATAATTTTTAGGTTTGAATTCTAGATCTTAATCTTGCAATAATGAGATGGCTCTGATACTATTGTTAGAATATACCATCACATGACGACCATTATACATGCAGAAATTTCAAGATTTTTAAAACACACAATGGAAGAAAAATTTCAAACTACTTCAACATCATTCTAGGATAATCATGTAATATAATGTATCAACGTTATGTTAGGACAATCTTATATCAGAATGATGTTAAAATAAATCACTAATTAGATCTAATCTAATTAAGTATGTATAGAGATCATATCTTAATATAAACTCAGATATCATCATATGTACAAGATTAGGACTATGCGAAATAAAATCAGATTTTATAGATCTTGACCATGATCCAATGATCCATGGATATCTTCAAGGTCTATTGAAGGTGTGATTCAATGATCCGTGAATATCTTCAAGGTCCGTTGAAGCCAAACAAGTATCTGATGTCTATAGATATCCATACGAGGTTGATCTGATCAAGAGATCCTGATCTCACTAGGATGCTAGCTTTCTTGTAGAGATCACTTTTTGGATTGTCGAATCTTTATTCTTTGATTTTCTTCTTAAGAGAATCGAAGAGATCTATAGGAGGATCAAGAAATTAGATCTAATCTGATTTCTTTTTCTTTCTCTTCTCAAGAAAAAAGAAGAAGATCTAGAAAAGATAAGAGATCAAATCTCTTTTTTCTCCTTTATCCAACTCTTGGACTGAATTTGGAGAAGAAGGGAGTGATAGGTGTGTCCAACTCTTGGACTAAAGAGAGAAAGAGCCAATCCATCCATCTCATGAATGTAGGAAGAGAGGAAGAGAGAGGAAGGGTGAGGCATCCATCTCATGGAGCACCCCTTCCTCCTTTTTCTTATTTTGTGCACCACTTTATTTCTCACGCACGCACCCTCTTGGACTTCGATGCTAACCACCACTCAAATAGCTTGGGAGGTGCCCATCTTTCTCTCCTTTTAAACCTAATCTCTAGGTTTTGTTAAGAGTCCTACTCTTCTTGGACTCTTATGGATAATGTGCCACCCCATTCCCTTTTGCGCCTCAACTCCACGCCAAAACTCTTTTTACCGTAAAATCTTGGTGTGAGGTGCCATCTTAAAGGAAGAGTCCTTCTGCTCCTCAATCACCTTTTGAAGATAGGGTCCAAGGTGGTTTGAATTTCTATTTAAATCAAAATCTGATTAAGTCTAAATTTTTAGACTTATGAAACCCAATCTGAGTCAAACTCAGGCCAAGTTCAATAAAATTAAATCTGATTTAATTTGACTAGGACTTTACTCGATTATTTGATCAAATCGAATAATTTAGCAATAATTACAATTAAGTCTTTTTACATTTACTAACTCTTAACAAGTCTTCCATGTTACTTTTACATATTAGTCCAATCATCAATCATATTGATAATTGAATCCTCTTGTGATTCGAAATTGTAATTCAACAATCCGATCAATCAAGATCTTTTTGTTTATAATCCCGTAGGTTCTATTCTGTCTAATAGTGAGATATATTTTGATCTCTATCAAAATATCATTGAAACTTTTTTCAATGAATTGAAATAATTCCAACTCACCAACTGAAAATTATTGATCATCAAATAATTCTCGTTGGTCCTACAATCTATCAGTGACGTCTGCAGTATGTAGTGGTAATTTAGCAAAATGAAAGTAATGAATCTCTAGGTATAGTTATCGTGTGATTCAGTTCTTCTATCATGAGTTTCGATAAGATAGAGGTTATTAAAACTTATCAAATCCCATCGTTTGTCATATGTAAGATTTATTCAATTTGAGTTCTTATGTGAAATCTATAAAAATACTTTTCCATCATTTACACTGCTCGGACCAAAATTTTTTGAACTTAATCTTATAAATCACATTGGACTTCTCCTTTTCTAATAAGATTGATAGATTCTATTTAGGTGCATATCCTATTCCTATAATGAACATACTGAAATCAATATACATCTCAAGATTTCGTATGGATAGGAGATCGAGTTATGGTATCGTCAAACTACAGTAACCTTATTATGAACAGCCGAGACACCACAGATCAAAAACTACTCACACTATTATAGTATCGAAAAATCACTGACGAGTGAGTAGACATCCAAATAATTTCTCATATTGATCATGTTCAGTACCTTTATTCTCTAACAAATATCTGCACTCTCACTCCAGTGTCTCTACATTATAGATTCGAGACTCATCTATCCAAAGAAAAGCGATCTGTACACCAATCTAATCAGATCAATCATTGTCTCCATGATGATCCATCGATCAGGAGCAATTTGAAAATTAACCATCAATAACACATGTCTTAAATTCTCAACTCTTAAAAATATATATCATCATCTTATTAATTTTAAATGATTCATGAATACATACACTGCATGAATGAAAATTAACTGCTATAAATAATTAGGTCAAATATAAAATTATATCCTAAAAAGAATTAATGTGTCAGTCTGATTGGCTTCTAAGGTATACATCTAACAGGTAGCGGTATAGGATCTGGTACTAAGATGGCAAATCTTAGGTGGGACTACCAAATATATAGGGAATGCATCTAGCAGGTAAGAATATACATTAAACTAGTTGTTAATTGTCTAGTCTTCTAGTTGGTCATGTTATACAAAATAATTGCAAATTATATTAGCAGCTTACTACTCGAATCGAAGTTCCAGTGCAGCATCCCTGGTATTGCAATAGACGAGAAACTTCTCCTACCCTATATAGTGTCATATATAAGGTAGAGCTTGATCTAGATATTGCAGCATAGTATCTTGATAAGGTTAGTTAACTTAGGTAGGGTATGTCTTCAATTAGTAACAATTTATTCAACATATTATAATGTCATGTGCCATATCTCTTTTGCACAAATAAAGCTATTTAGGGAGGGCTTCGATAGCTTTGGTGAACGATCGACTGCAAGGGTTATATCAATATTAATCCAGCCATATTAGATGTAAGCAATAGCTATTACTAGACAAGTTGATAATAAAGCTATTTAGGGAGGCTTCGATAGCTTTGGTGAACGATCGACTACAAGGGTTATATCAATATTAATCCAGCCATATTAGATGTAAGCAATAGCTATGACTAGACAAGTTGATAATATATAATTACCACCATCTTATATGTAATTTGTTTTCAATGCTTTTGTAGCTAAGTGGTGGATTTATTTAGGGTATCATCCCAAAATCTTAGGTAGCTTGCTATCTAGATCCTCTCACAGATGTTGTCCTTCAGTGGCTATGAGCATAACTGTCCATGTTTGCCCCAATTTATAGCACACAAAGAAATCATTTAACCTAGAAATGCTTCAATGATCTCATCTACATGTAGTACAATCTGAGGTTGAGGCTTAAGTAAATCGAGGAGGAAGTGGAGCTAAAGTAAATAATTTGCTCCATGACGGCTTTGTCCAGGATAATGAGGATCTGATGATTCATAGGCTTAAGGACCAGTAGCAACAACTAAAGCTCGACAAGCCAGGATTGTCTCCATGACCAAGTAGCATTATAGGCAGTGAAGCTAGGGTGGATGCGGAACTGTTGGGAATTATGTCCCAAAGTTAATCATTAACCTACTAACGGTTGAGCTTATCATTGTAATTGTATATGAATTGTTGAATTAGTAAATATTATTTGATTTTTTCATCACCGTGTACATCTTATTTTAAACTCCTGTTATATGATGAAGTCCTTAGGACTATTTGATTTGATATAAGAGGATATATCATTTAGTCCTTAAATCTTAAGTTCACGATCAAATGATATACTATTATTAAGACGATAGCTATATCAAGTATAGGTCATTGTGTGCTATGTACGTTGGTTGTCCTCTTAATCAAAGAGTGTGGAGATACTTGCATAGCATGCAAGTGAGACGTAGGAGTACATCTCACTGAACATGACCAACTACTGAGCACTCTACTGTCAAGAGTAACTTACGAAGGATATAGGTATAAGCGTCTCTCCGACTTGAGATCACCACGGTGACTTGCAAGCAACTCACTGTGCTTTGGTGCCATACCTGAATTTTTATTCAATGATGAAAGTTTTTAGGTACAGTCAAATACTTGCAAAGTCAGTGTGTGAGTCAAGATGAAATTAACCCCTTTGAATAAGTAGGAGTTAATGTATTAGTGTGTTTCAATTTAGTAAAATCTCGATCGGAGTAATCCATATGATGGATTTAAAAATTAAATATAATATGGATGACCATATCTGAGTTAACAGTTAAAATCCTAGGTCACCTTGAACATTTGGATCAAAAGGATGAATTATATGGTAATCATATGCCAATAGATTCTTGAATGATACTTTGCAATCTTTCGACCTATCCGAATGTCGAATATCATTTCTAGATGGTCACTTCACTTGGTATAGAAAGATTGTTCCTATACTACTGGTTTAGGTTCGAACCTATAGGATCACACTCAAAAAAAGTTTCTAACTGATCATATGGCTGATCGACGATTAAGAATCGTTCTGAGGTAAAACAGTCAATTTGATTGATGATTAATTTTGTGCAAAAATTTTAATAAATTAATTCATCAATTATTGGTAAATTGTAGAAGGATTGATTAGTAATTAGATTACTAATTAGCTCAATTTGATTGAGCATTGAGATTTGGATCAAATCTAATTGAATTAGATTTAATTTGATTTGATCCGATTAGGTTATGAGATAACCTAATCACTAAGAGTGTTCGATTTCTGATTTGACAGGACTTGAGTTTGATTAATTTTTTATTTGATTAAAATTTAATCGAAGCTATTTACTATCTAATTAGATTAGGTTTAGTGATCTAGTTGGGTCTAACCTAATTCGATTGGGTTAAGAATCTAATTGGATGAGAAATCAATTTCGAATTCAAATATCTTGCGTCTCTTTTCTCTGCACCCTCTATTTTTTTACATGAGAAATTTTTTGCATGATTTTATTCTTATGCCTAGAAGTAGTTTCATACCCATATCTGATTTTTTTTGAATTAAAAATTGATTGATTTGAATTTGAATTTAAATGGATTTGAATTTGAATGAAAATCTAGAGTCCAAATCGAGTTGGACTCTTCCTTTCTTGCCATCACCTCTCTCCATGCACAAAGTATTTTTGCATAAATTTTTTTGTACCATTCTAATGCTGGTCAACTACTATTTAAGTTTTAAGATGAAAATAAAATTTGATTCAAAGTTTAATTCAAATTTGATTTGAATTGATGATAAGGATCAACCAACATTTGAACTTGAACCAAAACTACTTTATTCTTATCCTTATCTTTCATGGGACTCCACCGTTAAGAAGGGATGAGTTTTGTGCGACAAAAAGAGTAAAAATTGGCATGAAAAATCTCAAAATTGGGGTATGAAAACTTGAGAGTAGGTCGGGCTTTTGTGCATGAGAAACAGAGGAAGTGATCTTCCTCTTGGGCGTGAGGTCT
>KE508249.1:22057-32191 GCA_000441515.1 Elaeis oleifera | reverse complement strand
GGCTCCCGTAGGAGTCCAGAGAAAATCTGATGATTGAAGAGATCTGTTGTTGGCGAAGTACGGCCATTGACAAAGTACAGAGTAGTTCGGATTGGAGTTGAATTTGACTATGAGAACTCCGGAAGAAGTTCGGAGGACAGCCGATAGCCGCAGAAAGTCGGTGTAGAGATCCGGTGCAAGTCGCTCTCAATAGAAATTCGGAGCAGGTCGCTCGTAGTCTACCTACAACAAAAGCAAGAGGCGGAGGTCCGGCTCCCGTGGGGACTCGGAAGAGGCGGTCGACCGCCATAGAAACTCGGATGGAGTCCGATAGTCGTAGGGATCAGTCATTGAGGAAGTTTGGCCGTAGACGAAGCTTGAAGGAGTTCAGTCTGGTGCCGATCACTGTAGAGGATCGGCCGGTAGCAGAGCTCAGTGAGCACTGTATAAGGTCGACCGGTAGTGGAGTCCAGAGGGCACTTGGAGCAATCTGATAGATGACTGAAAACCCATCTTGGGGAAGCCCGGATAGGTGCCACTTTGCGAGAACTTCGGCTGAGGGTATTTTATACCCAACAACAGCAAAAGCAAATTTCTCAAGGTTTATTCTTGTGACTGTACTTCAAAACATCAAAATGGATTTAAACTATCTACACATACAATTAACAGTTAACACTCCAAATAAAAAAAAGAGAAATTACAGCAAAAGCAAACATGGCAGAAGTAGTATACGTGTCTGGTGAAGCTGACCTGAGGGAAGAGAAGCAGAAGAAACACGACGGAGAAGCACCAAACCAAAAAAGGGGTGGCAGAGAAGAACCAAACAAAGGGAGAAGTGGGATGCGAGAAACAAACAAAGGGAGAAGTGGGATGCGAGATTGCCTAGAGGGAGATGAGAGGGAGAATGGGAGATGAGGTGGAGACTGAGGTGGAGATGTCGATGAGAGGTGAGAGTGAGATGGGTTGTGCGGTGTGCGGCGTGTGCCTGAGGTGAGTGAGGGGATCAGGGTTGGAAAGGGGGCGACTGAAATGAGTATCATGAATAGGATTAGAAATTAGGGTTATACTTTATAGGATATTAATTCGGTTGAATTTGAATTTTTTGATTTTTCATCGATTTCAAACCAAACAAAATCAAAAATTAAAAATTCTTAAATTTTAAAATCGCACCACATCAAATATCAAAAAAATCACATCGATTTTTCTTGTTCGGTTCGATAATCGAAAAATTCGAACCAAACTTACACCCCTATATAGTATAAAGAAGATGACTACAGAACCATTAGCCCATTTATATATGTAGGGTTCTTCTCCATTCTTAATGAATCCATAGTTCTGATCTTATCAAAATGCATGTTTTAACTCTGAGAGCATTACCATAGGAGAAACATCTCTTTATAATTAATACTATAACATTAACAATATCCCTTGGCAACCAACGGACTTTATAGGTCTCCATCTTTCCATCTGCACCTCTTTTTTTTTGAAAATTCATCTACACTCTATAGATTTTATCCCTTCAGGTAGATCAACTAGTGTCCATACACCAATGATCTCCATGCACTTCATCTCTGATTTTATGGTATCAAGCCACTTGTCAGAGTCGAATCTCTGCATGGCATCGATGTAGGTGATCCGATCCTCATCATTCTCATCTAGTTCAACAGGATCACTGTTTCAGATCAAAAACCTGTAGTATCTATCCAGCTGATACGGTACTCTACCGAATTTTCTTAAAGGTACCTCAACAATGGGCTCTGGATTTGATCTAATCAAATTCGATTCTATATTTTACTTGTCTGTATCGGTTCTTCTACCTATCAAACTTTATCAAGCTCAACCTTAGTGGCATCAGTTCCTTCCCCAAAAAACTTCTTTTCAAAAAAAAAGAATATCTTATTACTAATAAACATCTTTTGTTCTTTAGCATGGTAGAAGCAGTATACCTTAGACTCTTTAGGGTACCCTATAATTAAGTACTTATCGAATCAGGGTCCAAACTTATCGATTTGTAAATATTTTACATAAATCAAATAGCCTAAACACTAAGGTAAGATGTTATCGATCTACGCCTAGTCCATCTCTCATATGAAGTTTTTGTGACTGATTTGTTTGGAATGTTGTTTAGAATATAGCATGCAGTCTCAAGAGCATAATCCCGAAAGAAGTTGATAGACTTGCAAACTCCATCATGGATCAAACTATGTCTAATAGAGTTCTATTCCTCCTTTCAGATACCTCATTATATTATGGTATCCCAAGAGTGGTCCATTATGAGAGAATCCCATTCTCTTCTAGATTTATCAAAAATTTATTTGAAAGGTATTCACCTCCTTGGTCTGATCGAAGAGTTTTAATACTCTTTCCAGTTTGTTACTCTACTTTACTACGGAATCATTGAAATATTTCAAATGATTCAAACTTGTGCTTCATAAGGTAGACATACCCATACCTTGATAGATTGTCAGTAAATATAATGAAGTAGTAATATCCTTCTCTGGCATCTATATTCATAGGTTCACATATAGCATAATGTACTAGACCTAGAACATCATTGGCTCATTCACCCTTTCTAGTAAAGGATGGCCTGATTATTTTTTCAAAAAGACAAAACTCACAGATTAGCAATGATTCACAATCATTGATGTCGATGATTGTCTCTTTAGTTAACCTATTTATCCTATTCTTATTTATATGACCGAGCCTACAATACCAAATATAGGTATCTGTGACATTATCTATTCTAAGATATTTATTTGATGTGTACATTACATTAACAGACTGTGATAAAATATAAATGCCACCTTTTAATTATCCATGCATAATCATGACAACATTCATAATAATATCACAGAAATTTTCTTTATTGAAAATTATAACTATCCTTGGCCAAAATATCTATGGAAATAACATTCATAAGGAAAGATAGACAATAATGACAATTATCTAAAATAATGACATTTGAATTTAGAACAAGCTAAACTTTTTCTATAGTTAGAACTGAAACAGCTCTTCTATCTCTAACATTTACGAATCGTTTGCTCTTCTCAGATTTTCTACTAACCTGAAGTCCCTACAATGAATTTCACATATGAATCGAACTTTCGGTATCCAATACCCAGATAGTAGCATTACGATAGAGAAATTACAAGGTGTTATCATATAAGTATCTTATCCAGTAATTTTTTGCTGACTTCTCTTTCTAGGCCTGTTCGGATCAAGGGAAGCTAGATATAGAGAATAATTCCTCTTCTAGTACCTCAGCTTCTTGCAAAAGAAATATTCTGTCGGACTCTAGTATGCCTTAGACTGGTTAGTTCGGTTGGGCTTAGAAGCCCTAGCATGATACTACTGCACCATATTTATCTTTTCTCTCTCAGAGAACTGATGTCGTGTTGAGGACAAATCCTCAAGTGCACCAAAAGACTTGTTCAACCTTTGAATTATTTCATTTGACTGAGCATCATCAAATTTACAACTAAATTTATCACTCATGGTAGCCCTCATTATACAACGTACTGACGTACAGTGATTGAGCAACTTCTGATAAGTGTCTCTAACCGTCGCATTTGCATTGAGAGCTGGTACTTCAGATGCTAGATCCGTAATCACATATAGGATCTTTTCGTACTCGATAACTATTCTCAACTTTCGATATCAATTATCAAAATTTGATCCTATAAGCTTGTCATTGTCCAACAATGAGCAGAGCGACAAATTACTAGCCATCATTGAAAGAAAATATTAAGACCTATTAGTATATGAATTATTTAATCCTAAAGACTTGAATTTTAGTCTAAAGATCCTCCTACTATTTTGTATGAATTGGTAGCCTCTATCTTCAATTCAAAAAATTACCTTAATTCCATATCAGATACTAGAATCCATACAAACTACACATGAGCCCGACTATGGCCGGCCAACCCATGTGCATCTATTGGTAGCTTCTTAACCAATTGTTTCTCCAAACAACATTTAGTAATTAATTTTATCTCAAGTTTATTTCAGTAGGCTAGGACCTCCACTCAAAGTTTAGGTTAGGTCCAACCATTAACATGACCATACTCAACCCATCTAACTAACAAATGATCAGGTCCGACTTTGGTCGGCCAACCTAACCATCCATCAGAGAGACACGATTGAGTTATCATATAATGAATGATATTTCAATATCCAAATAAACACTAGGCCCATGGATATACAATGCTTACCTAGACTATTGGATTCATTATCATCCACCTTAATGGGAGGCTATGATCTAGTTATCCCCATAACTATCTTATTTTAAGGACCTAATAATTTATAGAATTTGATTTAAGAAGCAATTGATCGGTGAGTCTTAAATCCTCCACTGACTTCACCAAGTTATGAAAGGACTAGATAAGCTGGTCTATTGGACTGTCGAGTCTAAATCCTCCCATTAACTTCACCAAGTCATGAAGAAGACTAGAGACAAGCTTGTCCATGGGTACCTAAATCAGTCGACCTGATTTAATAATTTGAGAACAAGAGAAGAGATCAGCCAGCAGTCAAAAGTCCTCCCACTAACTTCACCAAGTCATTGAATTGGACTAAAGACAAGCCTAGTCTAGAGACACCTAAATCAGTCAAACTGATTTATCTTAATGGCATGGATCAGCTCGAATCAATTAGTGACCTAATGAAAACATAATCTATCAAATTGGCCAGATAACTAAGATCGATGGAAGGGTCTGCCTTGACTTGCCTTAGACACCATTGAAATGATCAGGTAAATGGACTATCAATTAAAAACATCGATCATATTACCAAGCAATATTGCCAAATTTATCTTAGACATTAATTGGTTGATTAGTTTCGATTCGATCAACCAAAGGACTCGGACTAAACCATTGAGCCATGATCCGATCCATTTGGTATGGTCAAAAATATAGACTTGATCAAACTACAACTATTGAGGTTGATCTAGAAAATTTGATCTAATTTAATTCAACTCTTAATTAGATTTAATCAATTTTTTAATTAGTCTATATTATTCTAACCTTAGATCTAATCCAGTTAGAAGATCTGATTCGTGCTAACCCATTGCCCATCAAATTATGAGATGTGTTAAGATCTTCAATTCTCAAATCTATATCACTTAATTTCAAATTAAGTGTGTGAAATATATGTTTTAGTTTGTAGAACTATTCTAGTAAGATTTCAAGTGAAGCATACATCATATGTCATGTAATTTTCAGATCTTAAAATCTAATTTTTAGATCTATATTTAACAATTAAACATGCATAAATCTGATCTACATATCATATATACATCACATGTATCATGACCATTTTTAGATCACTACTGATTACATCATATGTAACATACAATTCAGATCTTAAATCTAAGTTTTAGATCTATGTTTAATAATTAAATATGTATCAATTTGATCTAAATTTTATACATACATCACATGTATCATAGCAATATTCAAATCAATTCAAATTATATCATATGTAACATACGATTCAAATCTTAAAATAATTTTCATATATGAATTTATTTTATTAAAATTATAATTTATTATAAATTATTTTTGATCTAATCTAAATATATTCATAATAAAATAATTTAAAAATTTTTTGTTATTTTCTTCATGAGGATTTGATCATAGTAGCACCCCTACTTGTCATAAGAGAACCCATTGAATAGGCAAGAGAGGGAATTAATCTCTACTTTCTCTTATGATCGGACAGTCTGGTGATCATCTCAATTCGAGTACTGGGCTACTAAGAATAGAAATCTAATTTCTGAATTCAATTACATCTACATATGCAACGAACAAAAAGTAGACATGCACTCATATGAACATGATCATATCATTCATATTATACATCTAATCTAATTAGATCACATCATCTTATAATGTATCAGATCTTAACTTAAATTTATACAGTATATAAAAGAAGTAATTCAAATCTAGAATCACATAGAAAATTAATCAGATACATATATGAATACATAGAAAGTAAAATTCAAAAATCTTTTTGTTGTTCTTCTTCATGAGGACTTGATCACAGTAGCACCCCTACTCGTTATAAGAGAACCCATTGAATAGGCAAGAGAGGGACTAAGCTACTAAGAATGACAGCCTGGTGATCATCTCAATTCGAGTACTAAGCTACTAAGAATAGAAATCTAATTTCTAAATTCAATTGCATCTACATATGCAATAAACAAAAAGCAGACGTGCATTCATATGAATATGATCATATCATTCATATTATGCATCTAATCTAATTAGATCACATCATCTTATAATATATTAGATCGTAATCTAAATTTATATAGTTTATAAAAGAAGTAATTCAGATCTAAAATCACATAAAAAATTAATCGAGTACATATATGAATGCCTAAAAAATAAAATTCTAGTTAGACGTAATTTTATATTATACAGAATTTTGCTTGAAATCAGATATGAAAATCTATCAAAATAGATTCAATTTAGATCTTAATTAAGTTTAACTTTCAATCTAAAATAATCATATAAAATTCTACTAAAATAGATGTAAAATAAATTTAATTGGATTATTACTCCAACAAAAATTTGTATTAAGAAAATTCTATTATAACAGATTTATAACTAATCATCATCAACCATTAATTTGGTTCTTGAAATTTGATCAAAATTAGATCATAAATTTTATATTAATAGGTATAAATCAAATTTATTATCTACCATAAAAATCTAATTATATATCACATATATACATATCAAAAAAAATTAATCTATGCATCCATATTCAGTCTGACTCTGATACCAGTTGAAGAAAAAATTCATCCGATCTGATCGTATCGTCAGGATGTATCTGAAAAATTTTTATTCTAAAGATTACATAACAATTATGGGTTATTTTGTTCATAGTGAATTAGGGATCAAAATCTCTAAAAAAATTTGAATCTGATGCCCGTGAGGTCTGAATGCACAGATCCTCTACTTTGCACGCACACCAGGCTCCATAGGAAAGAGGGATGATCTTCTTGAGATTAATCTTCAGAAGAGAAGCAAGAGGTGGTTGAGATCAGATCTCTAGGGAATGGATGCCTAGGATGAAGCTCTTCATGCCTAGAAGGTTAGCACCCAAAACCTCATGCTAAGAAGGAACGCCTTCCCTCTCTTTGTCGCACAACCTCTCACATGGTAGCTTTTGTTTATTTTTATCGCACAAAACTAAGACATTCATACCGATGGTTAGGATCCATCCCTTAAATAGATAGTGCATTCTTTATTTGATCAACTTCCTAAATTGGTTAGGTGTCCTAACCTTATCCAAAGGGGGAACCAGAAGAGAGAAAAGAGTGCACCAATGTTCATGCGAGAACTTCTTCACGCACGCACACAAAAGAGAGTGGAATAAATCAGCACCCTCTCCTCTTTAGTTGGCCACTAATGAGAGAGAGTCCCTGGTACTTGGGACTCTAATTTGGGTCTAATCTAAGTCCAATTCGAACCTGATTCAAACCAAACTCGAAGAGATTGTCAATCCCAATCTAATTGGGATTCTGATCTAAGTTTAACTTAAATTTTTAATCTAATTAAGTCTTAATTAAATCAGATCTAATTTAAAATTAATTAGAACATAAATTTAATTTCTCATAAATTTTTTGAATTATTGATCAGATCATCATCATCTCCAATATTAAATCTGAACCTCATGTCTAATGCTAGCTAGACATAGTCAACTTGTTTAATTCTAGATAACCCTTAACTTAATTCTTAATTTAACTAATCTATTTGTTCAATTAAGTCTCATACTTCTAAATTGAATACATAGACTTAGGTCAATTCTTTCTTACTTTGCCTAACTTTATGCATGACTCCATAGGTTCGAACATTAAGTCGGTAGCATTTAAAACTATTTCTTATACTAATTAAAGTTATTATCTAGAAATGGCTCTCGACTTCCAGATAGGTCAAATATTTGTAAGGCAATAGTCAAGAATCTAGGAATATGGTTACCACATAATTCATCTCTTTGATCTTAAATGCTCAGGATGATCTTGGGTTTAACTGTCAACCCTAGATTAGTCATCTATATTGTATTTTAATCTTTTTCAAATCTTGTGACTTATCACATGGTCTAGTCAAGGTCTTACTCAATTGAAATACAGTAATGAATCAACTCCTATTATATGGAGAGATCAATCTCATCTTAATCCATACATCGACTATGACAGGTACTTGATTGTACCCAGAACCTTCTATCACTGAATTATAAATTCAGATAGTCTGGCACTAAAGTACAGTGAGTTGCTTGCAAGTCACCATGGTGATCTCAATTTGGAGGAACATTTATGTCTATATTTTTCACGAGCTGCTCTTGACAGCATAGCACTCTAAAGGGGAGTCACTTGTTTAGTGATGATGTACTCTTACATCTCACTTATATACCATACCAGTGTCTCTATACTCTTTAGTTAAGAAGACAACTAACCTATATGGCATACAACGACCTACTCTTGATAAATATCATCGTTCCTTAGTGACGTATCATTTGATCACGAACATGTTTAAGAACTATTCGATAAATCTTTCTTTATCGATTGTCATATAATTCTAAGGACTTCATCATAATATTAGAGTTCAATCAAAGAAGATGTAACCTTGTGATGAATATGTCAAATAATTTTTATTAATTCATAATTTATATATAAATTATAAAGAGCACAATCATCCAAATAATTAATTTTAGGATATATTTTCTAACATCATGTTGATCACATTTAGTGCAAGTTGTTCTCTAACAATCACCTGCACTCTCACCCCAGTATCTCTATACTACAGACTCGAGACTCATCTATCTGAAAGGAAGATGATCCATGCACCGATTTAACTGGATAGATCACTTCCTCTATGATGATCCTCCGATCAGGAGTATTTAAAAATTAACCACTAAAAATGTATGTCTCAAATTCTCAACATCTTGAGAATATACAAAATCATTAGTTAATCTCTAAGACAAATCATGGACATATAAATATTATTGAAAATAAAATTATCATTTATTAATAATAAATATTTTATAGGTATAAATTTATATCTTAAAATTATAAAATATGTTAGCTAACAATTAGCTTCTAGGGCACACATCCAACAGAAGAGTGTTCAATCTTCGAAAGAACCGATCATTCAGCCTCTTCTTTGCATCCAAAAGAGTTTATATTTCTATTTTTATTTTAAACTAAAATTCTTATACTTGTATTTTATTTTATTATAAGTTTCTTTGAGAAAAAAAATTTGAGGATCAGGTCTGTCCAAGCCCAAAATTGGACTTTGTAGATTTTGATTGGTGTGCCCATAAAAACAACTAGGTTGATAGTGAGTCTGAAAAACTATTGATATAAGTTTTTAGTTGGTGAGCCCATAAAATCAATTGAATTGATAGTGAGTCCAAAAAATTATTGGTATAAGATTTTGGTTGGTGATCTCAGAAAATCAACTGAATTTATTTATGAGCTCAGAAAACAAATGTATGGTAATCAAAAAAATCATAGTGAAATTTTTAATGAAAATTTGGGGAGTGAATGTAGGTGCTAGGTTGCATTGAACTACTATAAAATCTTTGAGTATTTGAGTTATGCCTTTTTCTCTATTACTTTACATATCTTGCATACTTTTAATTATTGCTTTGCTTGCCAAATTTGTTTAACTCTTGGTCAGCTTTGTTTAATTCTTGCTTAGCTTCATATATATTTGATTCTGCTGCATACACTAACAATCATATTAAGTTAAATTAAGTTAAGTAAAGCATATACATGTTTAGAGTGTAATTTGATTAAAATTTTTAAGAACCCAATTCACCCTCCTCCTTTTGGGTTGTTACCTTTAGACAACAGCCGATATCAGAGGAGTGCTCTAATATTTAATTGTTGACCTAGCGATCAAAGAGTAAAAGATCATAGCAACCCCAGTTGGTTCCTTATTTGTCGAAGGATAATCAACCTCGAGACCATCACTATTTAATAGTGCAAACTACACATATTGGAAAGCACGCATGCATATATATATATATTCAAGTATTAGATTATCAACTATGGAGAGTTATAATCAATGGCTAATACACTTCCGCAATTAAAGTAAATGGTATTTGTTGCTACAAAAATACGCCGACGTCGGAGATGCTGGAGTC
>KE508249.1:2873-13364 GCA_000441515.1 Elaeis oleifera | reverse complement strand
TGTCGAGAACTTTGGCTGAGGGTATTTTATACCCAACAGTATTGATATTTCCAAACCCGAAGTAGATTGGGATGTGCATGATATGAAACTAATTGAGCTAAATGCAAAAGTCATGAATATTTTATATTATATACTTGATACTGATGAATTTAATAGAATATTCACTTGTACATTAGCAAAAAAAATTGAGATAAATTAGAAATTACTCATGAGAGAATAAGCTAAGTTAAAGAGTCTAAAATTAATTTGCTTGTTCATAAGTATGAAATATTTAAAATAAAAAATATAAGTCAATTTTTGATATATTTTCAAATTTACTAATATTATTAATGATTTAAATGATCTTGATAAAATCTATACTAACTATGAACTTGTTTATAAGATTTTGAGGTCTTTGCTAAAAGAATAGAAAGCAAAAATGACAGCCATTCAAGAAGCTAAAAGTCTTATCAAGTTGCCTGTGGAGGAGTTGATAGGTTCACTCATAACTCATAAGTTGAACATGGCTCAAAGAGAAGAAGAGGAAGAGCCAATGAAGAAGACCATCGCTTTCAAGTCTACTGCATATTTTGAGGAGAGCGATGAGTCGGAGGAAGAGAAAGATAAAGAAGAGAGTGAAGATGATGAGGACATAGCATTACTCACAAGAAATTCAAGAAGTTCCTTATAAAGAGAAGTATGAAGAAGAAAAAAAATGAACAAGAAAAAGAAAAGAAGAATGTTACTTGCTACAAATACAACAAAATAGGATACTACAAGTCGGATTGTCCCTTACTCAAGAAGCACCCCTAAAAGACCAAGAAAAGAGCAATGGTTGGCATTTGGGGAGATAGTGACTTATCAAGTTTAGATGAGAAAGAAGAAGTGGAAAATCTTTGCCTCATGACCGTTGAGGATGAGGTAAATTCTGAAAATTCTTTCTAATTCATATTTAATGAATTATTTGAAGTCTTTAATGATTTAATGGATGAATGTAAAAAGTTAAGACTGAAAAATAAAGAGCTCAAAAAGTTTAATCTTCTTTTAGCTGATAAAAAGAGTAAACTCTTATTAGAAAAAGAAGATATTTTAAGAGAAAGAATGTTTTAGCTAAAGAAAAGGAAAAACTTCTGAAATATGAAAAATCTTTAGTTTGAAAAAAAGAGAAGCTTTTCAAATCTAAAAAATCTCTTATGGAATAAAATGCAAAATTAAGAAAAGAGATAAAAATATTTAAGCCCATTGTTCAAAAGTTTATATTTAGTTCTGAAAAGCTTCAATTAATGTTAAAATTTAAAATCTATTTTCAATAATAATGAAATTGGTTTTAACTCTTTAAGAAAAAAATTGTTAAAAATATGTTTACTAGAGTTTATCATAAAAATCATTTTATAGTTTGTTTTAAGTGTAATAAAGTTGGTCATAGAATTTAGATTGCAATATCAATAAAATGGTCATATTTTGATTAAATAAATTTTTGAATTCTAAAAAGAACCATACGCTCTAACCTCCAAGGATCCAAGATGACTTGGATACCAAAGTTTAGAAAATAATTTTGGAGGTATACCAAGGATCAAATGGAATGGAAAGAGAAAAAATTTTATGGATGGATGCTTTGAAAATGAAATTGGATGGATGATGATGTTTGGTAAAATCTAAATTTTTCTCACATCATACCATCATTATTTATTGAATATATTTTGATTAATTAATTAATTTTGATGATTTATTAGTACCTACAATGATTATGTTCCATGATTTGAATGTATAAACTTTGAATATTTTGATTTTAAATAAAATTCAAAATCATCATGCTCTCTTCTATGTGTAGTATTTAATTAATATGAGATTAATTTCCTTTCAAATTCAACATAATCTTTTAACTTCCCTCATATCACTTCATTCTTTGAAAATTTGAATTAAAAGAAGCATGATTATCTATGAGTCTATTTGATTACAAATCAATTTCCATTCAAATTGATCAAATTCTTTGATTTGAAACTCCTTTGAACTATTTCTATATCAAGAAGTCGACTCTTGAAATAGAGAAGTCGACTCGAGTGTTGTACCAAATTTTTTAACCAAGTTCTATGAGGTGTCGACCTTAGCTTTACTAGAGTCAACCCGTGTCTGGGATGAATTTCTTTATTAGAAATGTCCTAAGGCTCTATCTTTCTATTCTTTTTTTTTCGAGCCATAATCCTTTCTAGACCCTCTCCCATCTAATTTGAAACTTTGGACCTTGATCCTAGATCACCCTGACCTACTCTCTTAGGATGCTAGGATTCTCTCTTAGAGCTATAGTGATCGTAGCAATCTAACTTTTGATAGATATATATGATATACATTTTGGATGTTTTGATATTTATTCTATTTGAAATCATTTTGTAATTATACTTTGACAATCAACGAAAATCTGATCTTCATTAGAAATTTAGTGTGTTTGATGTGTTCACTCGCTTGATGCTTACATTTGTATTTATCTATTTGATTGAAATTATGCTTTATCTGTAAAACAAAGGGGGAGAATTAAGAAAAATGAATTTTTTGATATTTATTTTGAAAATAGAGGGAGAAGTCAAAATTAGAAAGAGAAATGATCTTTGAATATAATAAGAAATCATTAATATTTTGCTCTAATCATATGATCCTTCAAGTGATTTTATTATTTGATTTGTTTTGAAAAATCATTATTAATCTTAAGAAGAGAAATCTTTCTTAAACTTAAGAAGAAAAATTATTTTTGATCTTAAAAGAGAATTTATTGATGAACATTCATGCTTTGTTCCGATTGATTGATTCTCAAAATTGAATTCGAAAAATAGTCCTCTTGAATCTTTTGAAGTTGATATCAAGCAAAATATTTCAAGAAAGCTATCATTTATCTTTAAAGCCAAATATTTAAAGAAGACATCAGTTTTAATCAATTAGCATCAGACAGCTTACTATATATTTTATATTCTTGGCAAAAAGAGAAGAATGTCTTCGTCTCAAATCTGATTCTACACCACTATATTCTAGATATGATATCATTTGAGATAAATTCAAAAATTACATTCCTTTTTTGAATGCTTGATATTTCTTAAGCAAAGAAAGAGATGATCTTTTTAAAGAATAACTGAAAAACTCTTTAAGGTTTGCTTTGACTAATTTGCTAATATCTATTCAAATTGATTTATCATTCTAAATTTTCAAAACTATTTAATTTAAAATGATTCATCTTTATCACTTCAAAACTAAAATAATTAATATCAAGCTGAATTTACAAATTGATCTTTAAGTGGTATTGAACTGTCAAGGAATTATGATTTGGTTAAATTTTAGGTCAAGTAGTATCAATAAAATCTTTCAAAGAAATAACTATTTATTTATTTTTCAATAATTGATATAAAATTTATTATTTTCATAATTGGTATCAAAAAAATTTTTTCTAAGAAAATTTTCACTCTTGGTATCAATGGTATCATTCTTGTCTTATATTTTATTGCATTATTTTTAGCAAAAGAATTGAATTTGATGTCTAAAATCTATTTTTTATTAATATACCCTTGATGTGATACCATTTAAGATAAATTCAAAGAATTTTATATCTTTTTTGAACTTAATTAATTGATATTCTTATAAAAAAAAGATCTGAATTTAAATAAATTTTTTTTGTTAGATGTATAAGTCACATCTTTTGATCTTTTTGATGTTTGTTATCATTGTAAACACTCTTTGTAAACATATTTTGAAATTAATAAAAAGTAATTTTAAAATTGATGTCTACTTGAGTGAATGCTATTTTTATTGATATTTGGATTAATTGATGCCTAGTTCACTCAATTGATATTTACACTTTTGTGTTGTGCTTAATTTTGAATTGACTTTATTTGCAAAAGTAAGGGAGAGAAAATGTTAAAAAGAAAAATTAGTTGAAAATATTTTAAAATTAAGAATCTGAATTTAAATGTTAAATTCATATTTAATGTGCTTAATTTGAAAGAACAAGGGGGAGAAAAGTTGTATAGTAAAATTATCCATCATTAATTATGAAAAATAGAAGAAGAAAATATTGCTAAAATCATAAAAAGAAAATAAATTTTTTGCTATTTACTCTTAAAAATAGGGGGAGAAATATTTGTTTGCTGAGTGTTATCTAACTTGATTTGATTGAAAATATTGATTAATTTGAGTTTAAGAAAATGAATTTTAACCTTAAATTCTCCATCAATTACTTTATAATTTTTCTCAATTTGTGTCTTCATATGCTTATCCCATTTGATTTACATGATTTGATTGATTAATTTTTCTTAACCATTAATTGGAGTTAAAATGAATTTGAAACATGTTTTGACTCCAAACAAATGAATTTTGGTGCATACTTTCAATTTTGAAACTCATTTGAAAATTTGAATATAATATAAAATTTTTGATGTGTCTTGAAAAATCTTCATAACCTTATTGTATTAAATAATTTTATTCAAGAAGTGAATTTGAAAATGTAACTCTCATTTATTTTGATACTATCATTGATTTGCTTGATACATTCTTGATGCATATCTTTTCTAAATTTAAATGACTGACTTTTATTAAGAAAAGAAAAGAATAAATATTGAAGTAAATATTATGCTTAATTTCACTGCTCAAATATTTGAAAAGCTTTATTCTTTTTAAACTCTTAAAGCATAAAGTATTTGAATCTGAAAATCTGATTAATAAATTGATTATATTCTAAAAGGAAGAGGTATGATTGAAAATTTGATTGAAGAATCTAATTCATTCAAAAAGGGGGAGAGAGCTCTTAGTATCTTAATTTAATTAACTTCTAAAAATGAAGAAAAGTTTCGAACATATTTGAACAAAAGATAGATTAAAAAAAAAGAGAGATGTGCCATAAAATTTGAATTTGATACATTCTTAAAGTTGAATTAATTTTGATTTTGTAAATTTGATACATCTCTCAACTTGATACTCTTTTGAACTCAACTTGATTGATTTTGATGATCATTCTAATCCTTTCCATTAGCTTTTTGATGCTATCGAAAAGGGGAGAGTGATGTTGAGTATATGCTTAAGAGATTAATGCTTAAGAAACTCAACGAATTAATACTTAAGATAAAATCTTAATGTTCAATTGATTTGAATTGAGACATTCTTTTGAAATAAGTATATGAGATACGTACAATGAACTAAATATGTGTAATGAACTAAAGATTATTGAGAACATTCATGATATATGCATTCATCTATTTAATTTATTACTTCATGATACATATTGACAAAATACATTGAAACATATTATTATTTTATTATGTATATACTCAAATTTATTATCATCAAAAGGAGAAGATTGTTGATCCTATAATTGATTTTGATGATTCCAAAATTTTAAATGATTATGATACTAATCATGTGTTTCATGAGTGAATATAAGATTTTTCAAATGCTTAAAATGAAGAAATCATTCATTGAAGAAATTCTCTCCAAAAGGGCTAAGCATTTCAAAGAATAGATCTAAACACCTAAATGAACCTTAAACAAAATTTTTTGAAAGCCTTCATGATAGAAAAGATCATAAAAATTAAGATAGAAGAAGCTCTCAAACGTTGAAGTCAAATAGCCACTCATGCAAAAATTTATTCAATATTTTTCAAGTGGCTGTCATCTGGGTTGACTTAAATTTTATTTTAGTCGACTCAAACTGAAAAATAGAAGAAAAGAGGATTTTGGTGAAATTTTAGCCGCCACGCACTCGAGTCGACTCAAAGAAAAAAAGATAAAAAATTCGAGTAAATTCATAGAAATTTGAATAGACTCACAGAAATTCGAGTGGACCTTCGAGTCAACTCGAATATCCGAGCTGAAGTTCTTAGAAAAATAGAAAGCTAAATTTTTGAGAGAAAGATTTTAGTAGACTCACAGATAGCTCAAGTTGACTCAAATCTTATCTATGTTGACTCGAAGCCCAACAGCTAGTTCTGCAAAATTTTTAGAAGTGTGCAGATTTGATTCTAACAGCTAGTTTTTGTCTCTAATAGCTAGGTCAGCCTTTCCAATGGCCAAAACTCCTTCTCCAGCCATCTCCCAGACTATTTAAGGCTAAAGAATCAATTTGGAAGGAAGATGAGTAGGGTTTAAAAGAGAAATCATTTTTAGATTAAGAAAATTTCATTGCACATCAAAAGAGAGAAAAAGAGAGGAATCAAGCTTTGAATTCAAAGGGCATTCAAGAGATATCTTTCACAACTTCTCAAGCACCCTCTCAAGCTTTCAAGAAAAGCATTCAATCTTCAAAAGAGCTGATCATTCAACCTCTTCTTCATATCCAAAGAATTTATTTTTTATTTTATTTTAACTAAAATTCTTATATTTGTATTTGTTTCTTTACAAGTTTCTTCGAGAGAAAGAAACTTGAGGATCAGGCATGTCCAAGCCCGGAATTAGACTTTGTAGGTTTGGTTGGTGAGCCCGTAAAATCAAATAGGTTGATAGTGAGTCTGAAAAACTATTGACGTAAGATTTTGGTTGGTGAGCTCATAAAATCAATTGGATTGATAGTGACCCCGAAAAATTATTAGTGTAAGATTTTGGTTAGTGATCTCAAAAAATCAACTAGGTTTGTTTGTGAGTCCAAAAAACTAAACACACTTTAATCAAAAAATTATAGTAAATTTCAAGAAAGCTTGGGTGTGGATGTAGGTGCTAGGTTGCACCGAACCATTATAAATCTTTGTGTATTTGAGTTGTGCTTCTTTCTCTATCGCTTTATATATCTTGCATATTTTTAAGTGTTGCTTTGCTTGCCAAATTTGTTTCACTCTTGATTAGCTTTGTTTAATTTTTGCTTAGCTTCATACATATTTGATTCTGCTGCATACACTACACAATTATATTAAGTTGAATTAAGTTAAGTAAAGCACATATGTGTTTAGAGTGTAATTTGATTAAAATTTTTGAAGAATCCAATTTATCCCCTCTCCTGGGTTGCTACCTCTAGACAACAAGTGCCTTTGGGGACACTTTACCATAACTTTTGCTAGCATTTGAAAGTGTTGAGAAAGCAATATATAATAGAAATTTTATTTGCATTTTGTTGCATTTACAATGCTGGGATTTAGTACTTATTGCAGTCTTCTATTAAGACTTTTCATGGTACTTTTAGTAACATTTAAACTTGTATAAATACTTCTAAGAACATATTTTCTTATGCATCATTAATATCTATAAGAACCAAAGATATAGCAAAACCTAAATTTATTAACCAAATAAAAATATTCCTTTGCATAGCTACACATACTAAATATCATCCATGAATAATTCTTATCCTAATAACCATACTAAAGTTCTTAATTAAAATAAACAAAATCATTCATATCCAATATTGATGATAACTATACAACGAAGTCTTGATGTAGTTAGCCTTCAGCAAGTATACATGCAAAGATAAAAGAATGCATAATTAGGTTATGAATAGAGTTTTTCTATGGTTAAATAAATGAATTTGCAATAAACTCATAATGGGCAAAGGTTCTTGAGTATAGTATATAGGTTAAAGATCTTGAGTATCTCACAACATCTACAATTCTTCTTAGTTAATCTTAAGACCTTATCAAAGGTTCTTGAGGCATATAAAATTAAATAGAATTATTATTCTTGGAATTTCAAAGGAACCTCTTGGGTTAAACCAATGCAACATTAATGGGCAAGGTGGTGTCTTTTACTGCACTCTTGTTTGTACAGGTTTGTCAACAAACCTAGTCCATTGCAGTAGAAGCAACCACCCAACATGGAAAAATCAGTGTCTCTATTTTTCCTTTTTCCTGATTTTAATTTATAATTTAAATCAATAGCTGCTTATTGGTAGCTTGAGGTTCATGCGAATTCCAGTGTTATTATTAATTAGTTTGGTTAATCAAGATCTGAAATAAGAAACATATACTAGGAGAACAACCCATGCCTCCAAGTTATATCCATGTGCCAAACTAATATTTCAAATTGATCAAAGTCAATCATTGAAACATAGTTCATATCAACTACAAGCCTAATGTAAAATCCAAATGCCTTAACCATAGTAAACCAAATCTGACATTTTCTTGGACAATTATAAAAAGGAATTGCATTCAAAATTACTTACCTCTATAGAAAAGCTAATAATGCTATTAGAGAAATAAATCAAATAGTATTTCAGCTGAAGGTGTACAAATTTAGCCCACAAGCTAGCAAAGGAAAAGCAAAAGTTAATGCATCCCATCCTGATAACTTCATTAAACATATTTTCAAAATTTGTTCAGTAACTAACTGAATGCATTTGAAGATAAGAACCAACTATTATATTTGATAAGCAAGTTCAGTTTACCCATAGAAAATGACTTTATTTCCGATAATGGAAGAATATTCAAAGAACATAAATTAATTTTAGATGGTCCAAAGAAGAGGACCAATGCCTACACCTGGAGGTATTCACATCAAATTAAGAAAAGTAAGAAGTCCCCTTTCTTTCTTTTCTGCAATAGCAAAAGATCATAGAGTCATAAAACACAACTCATGACATCCCCTCCAATGAGATCCTTTAAAAACTGAGGGAACACCTAGAGCCCTACTGCTAGCCAACTAGTAATCTGGTATTTAATAGCAGAAGTCTTCCATTTAAAGAGGCACACCACTTCAAAATCTCCTCAAAAATTCATTCCAGCGATTGCTTCCTAAGCATTTCTCACTATTATTCCTTGTTTTTCACGAGAGCCGCATCCACATACCTACTTTTTATTCCCACGCCTGCTTCTACCAACTAAGCAGCAAACAATCAACAAGAACAAGTCTGTGATCAGCACAAATCACCCACACATCTTATTATGTAAATAGACCTAATTACAGCACACTATTATGTTCTGCATTCAACTAATCCATCGTAATGTTTGCCACCTACAAAAAGCAATAAGCTGATACCAACCTATTATTATGCAAAGGCAAATAATATCATATATGAATACATATAATCATATTATTCCTCTGCTAACTAACCTAAATAAGAAACAGCCCCATGAATCTTAAAGTGGTGGGAAATTTTAAAAAAAATAGAGAGAACTCCCATTGGGAGTCTTCTCTCATTGGACTCTCGATCAGAGATGAAGAACGATGCTGGAGAGGAGTCCAACTGCTCCCCTATCCACCTCTATTTAAAAGGATGAAGTCCTTTATGAAACCCCCACCATCAGTAGTCGGATTATCATCAGAGATTGCTCATAAATTTCCTTTTTCTCTATTCTTCTTCTTCACGGAAACTTGTCATTGGGTTTGATAGAATCGAAGCCAACCACCACCAACTAGGTAAGAGGTGACCAAACATTGGTTAACCCTCTCCTCCCCCTTCCTTAGCTTTTAAAACCTTGATTTTGATTGACAATCACCAGAAATTTTTGAGAAAAATGGAACTCCTATTTTCCTCTATTTTTCATAATTTATTATTGATTTTTCGACATTGTTCATCATCTCTGATCATTGGGTACGGTACCCCTTGTTGCATCATCAAAGCCTTGACCATCACCAGCCATAGCCATCGTCAGTTGGGCTGTCTCCTATTCCAACAATGAAGGAGAAAACTAATCCCCTATTTCACTATTTTTATAGGTTTTTCCTAAATTTTTTCAGTAATTATCATTGCCACTGGTCGCCAGTTGAGAGACTCCTGACTGTGCCACTTTGACTTGTCCCTGCTGACGATCGCCACAGCCTTCAACCCTAGTTTTCGAGAAAGAGAGGGGAAATCCCCTGTTCACCAAAGAAGAAAGAAAAAAGGAAAGAAAGGAAGGAAAGGAAGAGAGAGTTTTTTTCTCTTTCTACTTTCTCTCTCCATTTTCTCTCTCTAAAAAATTTATCTCTCTAAGATTGATCGAGTCAATGACTTTCTTCAATGATTTTGATGAAAGAATAATACCCTACAAGCCAATCGTATATGGAATATGATAGGATGTTTTCTGTAATTTATCTTTCAAACTATATAATTGACATTGTTATTTGACAAAATAGGCTTCTCAATTCATTATATGCTACATCTTATTATTATTTTTTAAGATTATAATGAAACCTATAGGTCTGGATAATGATTTTAGGGTCATGATGAGATCACGCCAGTAAGACCTAAATCTTTGATAGTCATGACCTAAAATATTTTCAGTCATTAGTTCATTGAGTTGGAGATCAATGATATCAGTAAGATTGATACATCCTATGTATGCTCAGTGATGAGGGTGGTTGATCTCACAACCTCTTGTGTGGTGATACTAATACAAAGATGTGGACGCTCATTAGAGAATGAGTTCACTGAATAGACCTATGAGAGAACATCTGATAGAGTCTTATTTACATATCAGCTGAGTGTTCTCTAGTAGGAGTTGTGTAAGTGATCCTTTGATCTGAGATCACTATAGTACCTTGTGTACATGAATCCATATTTTAGTTCACTTCCTAACTTGATTCTCTAATCCTTGTGTGGGGTATTCTGGATGTGAAGAGTATGCATAGAGATTATGA
>KE508247.1:72966-84446 GCA_000441515.1 Elaeis oleifera | reverse complement strand
AAAACAAAAAACAAAAAACAAAAACAAAACGGCACACCTGCACGCGGGATGACTTGCACGCGGTCCAGTGCTGCGTGGAGCTACTCGTGCGTCAGCGGTCCGGATGCCTCAATTGCGCATGCCAGCACGTTGCAGGGCGGCAGATTTAGAGATGACAAAAGCTATAATTTGAATCAGATACTCATCTTTAAATTCAAATTTAATATTTTATATTTAAATTCTATCTGATATTTGATGAGATATTCATCTTCATATCCAATAAATTCAGAAATACCTACAGATAATCTATTTTTTCATATCCAATACATATCTATCCTATATCTATCTCATATAAAAAAAAATAACAACCAAAATAATTTATACATATTATCAATCAAAACAAATTATCAATTCAACATAGAACATAATTTATAAGTTCAAATTTATAAAATTAAATATATAAATAAAATTATAATTCAACATAGAATATATAAATAACCAAAATAATTTTATTCATTTCATCAATCAAAACAGAATTATAAATATATATATTCGGATATAGGTTCGAGTATTACCCATATCCGTAGGTTCGGATCGGGTTCGGATTCGGATTTGGATAGTAACAATGCTATCCATACCCTATCCATACCCGTGCTACAGTTTTCGAATTTTACCTAAATTTGAATCCAAACCCGATCAAATCTTATTTTTCAGATTTGACCGGATTTGAGTAGGGTGCATACCCATCAGGTCGGATCGATTTTGCCATCCCTATGCAGGTTTGTTAAAAAAATTAATAATTTATTTTAAAAAATATAATATTATTGTTAGGATAAATATAATAATAATACAACATATGCCATATGTATTTTTTAATATATTTCTCTTATGTGTATATAGTGTAAATTAAATGGGTGGTTGACCGCAAACTATTTATAAAGAATTCAAAAATTATAAAATAGATCCTAAATATACTATGCAAATGTAGACAGAAAGATTGGATAATTTAATAAGATCTCTTATATATAATGAAATCAATTTTTTTTATTAAAATAAATTATTATTTTACTCAACCCCCTGCTAGTAAAATAAAAAAACTACAGCACTTGTGGGAAATATAAGAAAAGAGAAGTTAAATTTTTCTATAAAATGCCCTATGAGCCCAAGTTGATGGAGCAGCGTTGTATGTTATCTGGAATTAGGTGAATCATAATACCATCTCAACTTCCAAGCCTTCGTAGTACGAGACGATTGGACTATTGCGGTGCAATAAGGATCCTAGGAATCAATACAAGATTATCCTTTATCATTTATTTTGACATAAGGAATACATTGTCGTATCAAGAGCATAGAAGACTTAACAAAAATTATGCTTTCAAATAATATTTATTTGATTGTAAAACATGTGCCTTAAAATTTATTTATTAAGCTTTCTATGCTTGTAAATAGTTTCATGTATATGACTATGTATGAACTTAATTTGTAGTTTATTAATAGTATATTACATATTTATTATTATATTATTATTTTTAAATATATTGTGAAGTGGGAGTTCTAAGCTTGATAGAACTCGAAGGAAGCTCTCATCTAGAACATAAAATTTTTGAGCAAATAGTTTTAAGCCAATGATAGTAAGACATTTGAATATAGAAGATGATTGAGAGTATATCGAACTTTCGATTCGGTCTTATATTAGGTTATCATTGGTTCAGTATATTTTTTTGCTTAAAAAATAATATATATGTATATGTATGTGTATCATATTGGATATTATTTTGTGCTAGTATTTATTATGTACTGTATTTCTATGTAGTAATAGTGATTATGGCATCCGTATCCAAGAATATTATTACTGAGTTGAGTAAGGAGGTATGCTGAACGGTGACAATTCAGACATTTGGCACCAAAAAATTCAGTACATGCTCGAAAAACAAGAGATTCTGGAGATATTCAACCGTTGTTGCCCGGCTAGATAACCCAAGAGGGAGGAGGGTGAATTAGATTTCAAAAATCTTAGACAAGTATGTGTCAGTTTTCAAACAATCTAAGTTAAGTGCTATGAATGTGTAGTAAATACAGTGAATGACAGCAAAAATAAACTAATAAATACTAAACAAGAATGTAAAGCAAGAATAAACAAGCATGCCACATAAACACAAAAGATTATAGTAGTTGGTGCACACCCAGCACCTCCATCCACTCTCTAAAGCTCCATTTAAGAATTTCACTATAATCCACTGATTACAGTGTATTATTTAATCGAGGTTATAAACTAATCCAATTGATTTTCTGAGATCACCAACTACAACCTTACAAGACTTCCTGAGGCTCACAATCTAATTTTCAAGTTGGATTACACCTTTTCCCCAAGTTTCAAACCCGTAATACTTGTTATAGCAAATTTTAGTAAAATAGAAATTATACAAGTCAAATAGCTCCTAAATGAGCAAATAATGAAAGAATAGTGCCCTACGAGCCAATCGCATGGATGATGCGATGGGACTATTCTGTATTATATTCCTACTCATATGCATGACATTGGATATTTTATATGTTTATGAGGTATTATGTTTCATCATTTGTTGTATCATATTATGATTTAATTATGATTATAACAAATTCCATAGATTAGGATAATGATTCTAAGGCCATGATGAGATCATGCCAGTGAGATCTAAAATCTTGATAGGTCCAGTCTAAAATATTTTCAGTCATAAGATCATCAAGTCGGAGATTGATGATATCGGTAAGACTGATATATCCTATGTATTTTCGATAGAGAGGGTGATTAATTTCATAATCACTTATATGGTAACATTAATACAAAGATGTAGGTACTTATTGGAGAATAAGTTTATTAAACTGATCTATAGGGAGAACATCTGATAGAGTCTTATTAGCATGTCAAAAGATGGTTCTTCAGTGGGAGTGATGTAAGTGATCCGTAGACCTGAGATCATCATGGTACCTTATGTATGTGGATCCATACTTTCGTTCATTCTCAAGTATGACTCTTTGAGATATGTGTGAAATATTCTAGATTTGGTGAAGTGTGTATGAAGGTTGTGAGTGGTTAACAAGAAATTGGTTACTCCTTATAAGAGGAGTGAAGATCCTATGTGGTCTCATAGGATGGTGACTTAGAAAATTTTTGGCCAGAGCAGGATGAATATTAGAAAGAGTTTCTATTGGTTCATCGATCGAGTCATTATCATCAGATCAAGATATATATGGATAGATATTTGGGCTTGATATGATTTTTGCCCATGGTCTGTCTAGGATGTTGTGTGATCGAAGGATTGAATTACATGATAACTCACCATGGAAAGATACTTTTGATATTTCATCAATTTTTACATCTTCTGGATAGTCATGACACATTATTAGACGTCAATCTTGATTTGTAGATCCTAATGAATTAAAAGAATTTAATTCAACAAATTAATTAGAAGGGCTCTAATTAATTGATGTACTTAGGGTTCAATATGTTTTGGATCTAATTGGATTAGGTGCACATAAGTCTGGATCTACTGGTGGCTAAACCCAATGGGTCGCACACAAAAGAGAATTGGTCTAGGACTTTTGATTAGATCTTGTTGAACCTAATTGAATCTGCATTTGGTTGAAATCCTAAATGGATTTGAGTCAAGCATGCTAGCACATGTTAAACCCTTATCCCAATCTATTTGGATTCATATGTGGCATTGGGCTTTGATTAGTCAAAGACCAAATCTATTTGGATTCTTAAGCCACCTTTGAATAAGGATTATCTAAGAAAGAGTCCATGGCTCCTTGGATTGTGGGTGTCTAAGTGTTGGATGCTTGAAAGGCTTCTCCATGTCATTTAACTTGGAAGGTGCCTCTTCTCATTCTTGCGTGAAAGAGTTTCACGCATCCTTTTTTCTCCATGCCATTTGATGTGCACCTTTTGGATTAATATGGGAGAATTTAATGAGATGGCACGTCCTCTTTTTCTCCTTTTCTCTAAGTGTTTAATGCCATAAAGAGGAATTTAACTTTGAGAAGGAATCCTCCAAATTACCTCATGCCCCTTTGGTTTTCATGTGGAGGAGTTCTAAGTGCCTCTTAACTCTCTCTTTTAACGACATGTGAAAGTTGTTTCATGAGTCCCTTAAGCTCTCATGCCTCTTGGTTTTGGGAAGTCCAAGAGTTAGATGCCATGTATTATTAAATCCCCCCCTTGAGAAGTGTTTCTTGGTATTAAGATTTTCTTGCGCCCTTTTGCTCCATGTGAAGATGGTCTTCATGCCCATGATGTTTATGCTCACTAGGAAGGAGTCCCTCTTAAGAAGAACTCCTCCATCCCTCATAAGATAAGAGCCTTTATGACTCAAAGGTTGGCATGCCCAAGGGTTGGGCGACTGAGAGAAATTAGAGTCCTATCATGACTCCTTGTTGAATCAAGACTTGGTCTAAAATGAGGGGCTGAAATGCTATAGGATTGAGTGAATCTATTAGATCCAAAATCAAATCTAAGGTGTGAATCAATAGGTCTAAAAGTTGGACAGCAAGAGGGCCAAGAGATCAGAGGATTTACATGTCCAACAGAGGGAAAAAAGGAGATAAGAAAATCACCAATAGTTGGTGATGCAAAAGAAGGAGCAGTTGCTAAATTTATTGAGAAGAAAATTCAGTGAATCTAGATTGAGAAGAGTCCTAGATCGAGATTCGTATAAATCACCATTAGAGGGCACATGTTTGGGTGCCTCAAGGATACCAATCGGCAGGCAAATCAGGTCATCCTGTAAGGTATATCATTTTTGATCTTTCATTTAATATGTTTTATGATTTATGTTCGATTGACATCATCAAGATGATTTTTGGTTTGAGATTCAGATTGTAGGAGTTGGTGTGGTGCTTTCAAGCCTTGGAAGGCCACAGAAGAAGTCACGGTATTGGCTCCAAAAGATTAGGATAGGTGTGGTCCTAGGGCTAGGATAGGAGTGGTCCTAGGATGGAGGCATCCACGGGTTTAAGGTCTAGGTGTCGAGGACCTTGAGAGGCTTGGTTGGTGCTCTGGAGACTTGAGAACATAAGGTGAAGTAAGAAATCAAAGCCAAGACTGAAGACTGCAGAGAAGTAGTTTTAGGGGTCTGGATCGATTCAGACTGAGACTGGATCGACCATGACTTAGAGGAAGGGCCAAATAGAAAGACAGATTTGAAAACCTGAGGCTGGCATAGTAACTGAGTTGACTCAGTCACAGTAACTGAGCTCGCTCAGTCTGAGACTGAGCCAGCTCAATTATATGGGCAGAACTGTGTGTTGGGTACTGATGGTGCAGCAAAAGGATTATGTATTTAAAATTTTATTCAAAATACCCTAAAGTACCGAAACCCTAGAACCTAGAATCCCTTGACTATAGCAATCAAAGCATAAATAAATAATCATGGATCAGAGGAATACATGTAACACTTATTCTAATTTCATTAGGCATCCAAGTATTCATCCTCCAATGATGATCCACACAAAAATTGGACCTAGTATAGCACTCCTCCTTTCACCTTACTTCAAGAGTTCTAACCCTTAAAACTCGACTAGCTACCAATCGATCAGACCCTCCACCAGACTTGAGTCTGGACCACCCAAAACCTTCCATTGGATCTGACCATCTTCTTTTGGACCTCTTAAATCTTTAGAGCTATTAGGAATTGGCTTGTCTTAAAGAACAAGTCTTGTCCTAAACACTAGAGTTGTAAGAGAGGGAGAGAGGGAGTGGATAAGCTTGTAAGAATTGAATGATTACCCAATCTGTCACCTCCTATTTATAGATCCAGAGGGGCATCACATGAGAAGTCACATTCATTCTGGAAAGCCATATCTGATCTATGTATCAAGAATTTAAGAGTCTTCAAATAGAAGGACTCTTTCAGCCTGATACGTCAATCACAATTCTCCCACACATGCATGTCAAAGAGAGGTGCTATTGGCATCCTTTCTCCAATCAGATTCAATCTAATTTTGTCATGTGGCATCTTCATTCGAATGTGAATTCAAATGCCCTGATAATTAGATATGGGGTGCCTCCTTCTGCTTAAGGTAGAAGGACTCCTTTTCACATCACTTCACTCCTTTTCTTATCACCGCGGACATGCATGCTATGGGCATTTCGGGCATCCTTTTGGCCATCAGATAATTTCGAAAAAATTTAAATAATATTCTATTTAAATATGTACCTAATTAGGTATATTATCTAATAGATAGAATTCCATTCAAATTTATTTGAATGGCAGAAGACTCATTAACACAAGGAGACATGTAAATCCTTTCTTGCATGCGTGCCAAAGACCATGGCATCTCATGCCTATCTAGAAGACTTTTCACACTTTAAAATGTGTGCAAAGGAGGTCAAATGGCTGATCAATAAGCCATATGGGTCTGAGTCCCAAAGCAGAAGGACTCTTGGTTCTTTTGCACGCCAAAAGTAGAGAGCGCGTGCGCTCCTTCTTTCACCTTACGCCAACAGTCCTTAACTAAATAGACTCTTGGTTTTTGGCATTAACAAGAGTTGAGGCACCCCTCTTTGGGCTTTCTCTAGGTGGCTCGATCTAACTCAAATACTTACCAAATTGGGTTAGTCAATTAGTAGGGATTGAGATCAAATTTGATCTCCCAAGGAGCTAAGATTTCTACACGTGCTAGCATGCTTATCGAAAATCCTGATTGGATTCAAAACTCCAATCAACCTTATGAAAATGATCCTTGACTAATTTCGTAATATATGTGATTCATTGGATTTCACATCTAGCCAGTAGTAGGTTCGGATTCAAGTTAACCTAATTTGATTAGACTCCTAATCAATTAAGGTCCAAAACGAGCTAACCCAACTTTAGCAAGTAGAACCCTTTCTAATTGGCAATCGAATTAACTTTTAATTTGATCAAACCTATAAGTTAAGATTGATATTTTGCAATATATCATGACTACTCAGAAGATATAGAATTAGTAAAAATACTAAATATATTCTTTAGTGGCAAGTTACTGTATAATTCAATCCTTTGATCATCCCTACATTCTGAATATATTCATGAGTATGGAATTATGTCAAACTCAACCACATATTCATATCGATCTCTATCAACCAATGATGCCTCTAATGACGAAGTATTAGAAATTCTTTCTAATTTTCAGCCTGCTTTAGGCCAAAGACTTTCCTAAGTCATCTAGAGAAGAGAATTTATAGGATGCTATCTTCTTTATTAGGAGTAATCGATTCTTTATTGATTGAGTCACAACCTTCATACACACTCTACTATATCCAAAATATCTTATACATATCTTAATGCCATACTTCGATATGAACCAAAATATAGATTCATGTGCACAAAATTTTATGATGACTCAGGTCTAAGGATTACTTGCACAACTTTCACTTAGAGAATCATTTTTTGATATACAAGTAAGGCTCCATAAGATGTTCTCTATCAGTGAGTCAATTCAGTAAACTCATTTCATAATAAGTATCCACATCTTTATATTAGTGTCTCCATATAAGTGACTAGTGAGATCAACCATCCTCTCCATCGAGCATACATAGGATGTGCTAGTCTATCTGAAATATTGATCTCCGACTCAATAGTCCTATGACTAAGAATATTTAAGATTAGAATTTTAAAATTTTAGGTTTCACAGGCATGATCCATTTATGTCTCCTAAACTTTTATCTTAATCTTTGAGATTCTTCATAATCTTGAACATAGTAAGATGCAGCTAAAATGATGAATCAATATCTTATTTATTATCATATAAAAATATCATTACATGAGTTGAAAGTTTATAAAAAAAATTCAATCGCATCACTCATGCGATTGACTTGTAGAGCACTCTTCTTTCATAATGCAGATTTTTATTTAGGGCTAGGGTCGGGTTTGATCCTAGGGGTCTTAAGACCTGATTTGAGAGGTCTTAAGGGGCTAACCAAGAATTTAGACTAGGATTAAGTCCAAGGGATGAAAGCATGTGAGACATGGGTGTACATGGGCTCAATGATTACTTTCATATATAGGTTTGCCTAGGAAGTTTTTGGGCTCGGATTATTTGACCCGTTGTATTAGTTTATATACAGATCTTGTGATACCAAAGAATAGTAGAACAAAAGAAGAGCTTTTTCTTCCAAAATCTTAGCTGTCCCTTTCTCTCATTCTCTCTCCCAGATTTTGCATGCCGCCCTAAGGGCATCATAAGCGTCTCCTTCCCTAGAAGGGGGCATGCGGTATTAGGGAACGAGCTCAGATCTAGGGTTTGATGGTTGTTGTCCTTGAGAAGGATTCATCACAGGTTTTCTCAGATCCATACGTGTGAAGGCGATCCTTCAATAGTTGGTATCAGAGTTAGGTGGTACCAGGGTACTGTTATGAAATTTCATGGCCTTAAGACTTGTGTGACAAATTTGGATAAGATCTTATGGTCTGAAATTTTTTATGGAATTACTACTTTGTGCATGTGATGCACGGGATGAAAGGTTGTTGCATGTGATGCACACACCCTAGACATAGAGTCAGCCACCATAGATTGGGCATTGGTCATGGTGGGATCTCCCATCATGGTTCCTGACCTAGGCATGTGGGCAGTCGAAAAATCTGCATCATGGAATAGATGCTTCAAACATGAATTAGGGTTTGATGATGGGTCTGATTTGACTACAATTCATTGGCACAATGTGATTGCAGTTTATGATTGTAGATCAAATCAGATTCATAATTCTAATTAGATTGGACTTTATGTTCAATTAAAGTTGACCTAATTATCATTGACCTAATTTGATTAAGACTCGAGTCATAGGTGAACGAATCTTTATGAACCTAATTGGATTAGCGTTTGTTTAAAAATTGGTTAACTTAATTCAAACATGATAGTATATGTTTAAACCCTTATCCTCAATCTATTTGGATTCATATGTGGCATTGGGCTTTGATTAGTCAAAGACCAAATCTATTTGGATTCTTAAGCCACCTTTGAATGGTCAAAGGGTTATCTAGGAAAGAGTCCATGGCTCCTTGGATTGTGGGCATCCAAGTGTTGGATGCTTGAAAGGCTTCTCCATGCCATTTAACTTGGAAGGGCACCTCTTCTCATTCTTGCGTGAAAGAGTTTCTCGCATCCTTATTTTCTCCACGCCATTTATTGTGCACCTTTTGGATTAATATGGGAGAATTTAATGAGATGGCGCCTCCTCTTTTTCTCCTTATCTCTAAGTGTTTAATGCCATAAAGAGGAATTTAACTTTGAGAAGGAATCCTCCAAATTCCCTCACACCCCTTTGGTCTTCATGTGGAGGAGTTCTAAGTGCCTCTTAACTCTCTCTTTTAATGACACATGAAAGTTGTTTCATGAGTCCGTGAAGCCCTCATGCCTCTTGGTTTTGGGAAGTCCAAGAGTTGAATGCCATGTGTTATTAAATCCCCCTCTTGAGAAGAGCTTCTTGGCATTAAGATTTTCTTACACCCTTTTGCTCCACGCGAAGATGGTCTTCATGCCCATGATGTTTTATGCCCACTAGGGAGGAGTCCCACTTAAGAAGAACTCCTCCATCCCTCGTAAGATGAGAGTCTTCATGACTCAAAGGTTGGCACACACAAGGGTTGGGTGGTTGAGGGAAATTAGAGTCCTATCATGACTCCTTATTGAGTCAAGACTTGGGTCTAAAATGAGGGGCTGAAATGCTATGGGATTGAGTGAATCTATTAGATCAAAAATCAGATCTAAGGTATGATTCAATAGGTCCAAAAGTTGGATAGCAAGAGGGCCAAAAGATGAGAGGCTTTACATATCCAAGAGAGGGAAGAAAGGAGATTAGAAAATCACCAATAGTTGGTGATGCAAAGGAAGGAGCAGTTGCTGAATTTCTTGAGAAGAAAATTCAGTGAATCCAGATTGAAGAGAGTCCTAGATCGAGACCCATGTGGATCACCATTGGAGGGTACATATTTGGGTGCCTTAAGGATACCAATCAGTGGGCAACTCAGATCATCCTGTAGGGTATATCATTTTTGATCTTTCACTTAATATATTTATGATTTATGTGTGATTGATATCATCAAGGCAATTTTTGGTTTGGGGTTCAGATCTCATATTTTTAATTGTTATTGCATGTTTCAAATTTTAAAATTAATTTTACTGTACATCCGAATTTCAATAGTGGTATCAGAGTCATCTTTGATGGATTCAATCAAACAATATATTATTATTATGATATAGATTAGATCAAATTCATGATATGTCAAAATCAGATTTTGAATGATGTTTAATTGCTAGTTTGTTGCATTCTTTGTTAAGAATAAAGTTAATTTATCCATGATCAAATCCTGATATGCAATTTCATGGCCTTAAGAATTGTGTGACAAGTTTGGGTAAGATCTTATGGTCTGAAATTTTTATGGAATTGCTACTTTGTGTAGGTGATGCATGGAATTAATGATTGTTGCATGTGATGCACACACCCTAGACCCAAGGTCAGCCACCACAGATTGGGCATTGGTCATGGTGGGGTCTCCCATCATTGTTCTTGACCTAAGAATGTGGGCGGCTGAAAAATCTACATCAGAGAAGAGATGCTTCAAATATAAATTAGGATTTTGATGATGGGTCTGATTTGACTACAATTTATTGGCCCAATGCGATTAGAGTTTATGATTATAGATCAAATCAGATTCATAGTTCTAATTAGATTGAATTTTATGTTTAATTAAAGTTGATTTAATTATCATTGACCTAATTTGATTAGGACTTGAGTCATAGTTGATCGAATTTTGTGAATTTAATTGGATTAGGATTTGTTTAAGAATTGGTTAACTTAACTCAAGAGGGTGACATATGGTTAACTCGTAATTGAAATTGGATCAAAATTTGAATCCAAATAAAAATCCTAGATGGATCCTATGCTTATGAATTTGAACATCTTAAGTGACATGTGCATGAATAATATCACAATTAGAATAACATGGATAGTTTATTATCATACTTTGTAAAATTATTATAAATTGCATGATGAATGGTTATGGACTAGAAACACCTATGTGATGGATGTATCTATGATGGCTAATTGTATAGATATATTTACAATGGTTGTAAATTTTTAAATAGGAGCGGGGTGCCCCTGATGCATTATATTTTTAGTTGTATCTTTCTTTTCTTCCTATGTATGTTTCCAACTGCTGATTGAAACTTTTACATGTTGATATAAAATTAAGGATAAAAAATTATATTTATAAATAGATAAAAGTTTTTCTTTATATTTGCAGATAAAGAAAGAAGACGGTGCATTCATCGAAGCCTTCATGAAGATGAAGACTGGACTACCAGGTGGCTTGAGAGCAGAGGCACATGAAGATTGATCATGAGATGGTTTAGTCTGTGATGCATTTAGGATGAGACCTATAATCCATCCAAGTGGCTCAGGTGGATTACACTAGAAAAGTCTATAACTATCCGATTTCCTTATATGCTCTTTTATGCTAGTAGTTATATATATATATATATAT
>KE508246.1:31345-51342 GCA_000441515.1 Elaeis oleifera | reverse complement strand
AGAGAAGCCTGATTCTCGATCACAAAATTTCAAACATGTAGGACTCTTTACCAGCCATCAGATCAGATAGGAACCTCTAATGTGTGTGACCTCACAAGTTCGAACCTAAGCCGGTAGCACAGGAACCAATTCCTGTACTAATCGAAGTGACCATCTAGCAATGGTACCCGAGACCGGATAGGTCGAATAGTCACAATCGCAACACTCAGAACCTACGTGAATATGGTTACTGTATAATTCATCCTTTTGACCTATGTGTTTAGGATGACTCAGGGTTAAACTGTCAACCCTGATTAGATCGTCTGAATCATGCTCAACTCATACAGTCCTGTGACTCCTCACAAGGACTATCCTGGTCAAGATTTTGATAAATTGAAACATGACTGTACATAGCTCCTAAACTGGAGTGGTCAATCCCATCTTGACACACGTACCGACAAGTCAAGTACTTGACTACACCCAGCAATCTTCCGTCACTGAATTAAAATTCAGGTAGTCCAGTGCCTAAGTGCAGTGAGTTGCTTGCAAGTCACCGTGGTGGTCTCAGGTCGGAGGGACATTTATACCCATATTCCATCGGAGCAAATCTTGACAACAGAAATAGCTCCGGAGTCGGTCACGTTCAGTGCAGATGTACCCTTACATCTCACCTATATGCCATACCAGTGTCTTCACACTCTTTGGTTAAGAGGACAAATAACCTATATGGCACACAACGACCTATGCTTGATAAACGTTGTCGTCCTTGGTAACAACGTATCATTTGGTCGCGAATATATTTAAGGACTAATTGATAAATCCTCCTTTGTCACTCTAAATAGTCCTAAGGACTTCACCACAATATAGGAGTTCATTAGAAGATGAAACATTTTGTGATGAAAAAATGTCATAATAATTTTATTAATTCATAATTCATGTACATATACAAAATAAGCACAACCGTCAACAGACCGACGATTGGCTTTGGGATACTATTCCCAACACAGGGTGACCACTCGAGGAGGATGGGTGGCTTATATCGCTTATCAGATTTGGCTCTTCAGGAATAATTGGTTTTCAATGGTGAGGTAGTTCTTGCTCATCGGGTACTAGAGAGAGCTATCTACTTGACGGTAGAGCACTACCAATTTGACACTGTCGGCCAACCCTTTGACACCCTTGACCCCTGAGACTCCTATGTTGCTCTTGCAGCACACCAGAGAATCATTTTTATTTCTTAAGAGCCCCCTCCCTCAGGGTTTGTCAGAGTGAATTTCAACGGCAGCATCAGAAATGGTAGGGGAGGTGCTGGATTTGTCATTCAGGACTCTAAAGCTAAGCTGCTGACGGTTGGAGGCCATCACCTCTTTGAGCTTTCTATTTCGAGAGCTGAACTTCACGCTGCTTGGACAGGTATCATTTTTGCCAGATGGGTGCTTCGGGCATAGAGGATTTTTATCGAGGGTGACTCCGCCATCATTATTGGTTGGCTCCAAGATCGCGCGCAACTATTGAAGACTCATCCCCGATATCTGGATGTCTCTGCATCTTTCTACTGTAGTATTGATCCGACATGTTTATCGGGAGACAAACAGCACTGCAAATTGGGTTGCTGCTTTTGTGGCTGAGCATTCTGGAGAGTGGTTCTGGAGGCTGGGTGATGTGTACCCGTCGGTGTTACGGAATCTTTTGTATCTTGACTTTTTGGGTTGTTCTCATACTAAAGTAGTGTGAACATTCACTTGTAACCAAAAAAAAAATCGATTTATTTATTTTTTAGAGATTTTATATCAATTTTGCTAATCGTATCATAAACGTATCATATTTGTGTCGAATCAATACAATCCATTTAATAATCAGATTAAATGGATGACCCGTTTAATAAATAGTTCGTGTATGAATTATGAATCCCAACCCATTTAATAATCATATTATGTTCATGTTTAGGTTATATGGGTCGTGTCGTAAATGGGTTGACCCGTTTATGACCCGCCAACACGAATTGCCACCCCTACCTTCACCATTTTGCTCATATTATTTGGAGGTGGTTTTCCTTTGGTTTGGTAGTTAAGACCTTGCTCTCCCATATTTGGTTATAAGTTAAGGTATCCTTAATCCAAGCCTCAGCTGACGGCTGCCTAATACTTATCAATATGGAAAATCCTAGTCTAATTCTAACTCTATTCCCTAATATCTAGGAGATGATCTCCTATTCTAATTGGGTTTCACACTTACAGCTGGTACCTTATCTTGGACTCTAGAATTAGTTCCGAATTAGGTAATTTTGAGATTAACTTGGACTCTATGGTTGAATAAGTTTCCCTGTCCACCTTTTCTAGTCAAAGTCAGAATTTCTATTTGATGCCGCCCACCTACAATCCTAATCAAATTGAGATTCTAATTTTTATGGCACCCCAAACACTTGTATAATGCCTTAAAACACTTCTCGTTAGATCTAGAAAAGGATAAGGCCACCTTAAAACTAGAATTGGTAAGTCTCATAGGGATCCTAGTTGAATTAGGACTATAGTAAATTAATTTTTTTGAGACCAGACCTATGTACCCTTAATCCTATCAGGTTGGACCTTTTTAGGCACCTAATTTGGCGTGTCTAAGAGCCTACCTATTTAGTGGTATACAACTATTTTATTAGGTTAGCCCTGCTCAGCCAACTTAACAGCGTGAATGTGGCCCTAATTTTCAACTTGGTAGACAGTCATTTGTGAAATAGTATTTAGTTGTATATTTCTTCCAAAATCTAGGTTTTTTTTTCTAAATATTATTAACCTCTGATCTTGCTTTAGATAATTAAATCAAAAAAAGGAGGAGATATAATGTCAGTCAGGATTTAACCCATCCATCAAGTGCAATTTGTGGATCAGCAACTAGTATGCTCACTATTTTGCAACCAGGCTTTACTATGTTAAAATCATATAATATGACTGTTACCAGGACCTCTAAAAAACTGATTAACTCATGTTTTCTGAGGATTAGTATCAGATTGCTTTAGGTTTAAATATCAGCATGTAGTTAATAATAAGCTAGTTGCTCAATACTAAATTAGGCCGTATGATGACAAGTTTAGCTCGACACCTGTCGCCGGCTCGAGATGATTATGTTAATGCTTGATTTTGAGTTTTATGAATCCTAGATTAAAAGAAATTAATCTGTATATTTGTTCTAATTTTGTTTAAAATCAAACAATTGTAATGATTGTAAACTTGAAGACAAGTTATACTAGCTTTAGGGGCAAGTATACTTATTTGGAGAATTGTCCAAGATTTGTGACTTGTTTCCTTCGTTATTTAATCATTCACATCTAAGGATAATGGATAAATATATAAAGTTTGGTACTTAGTGAAATTATTGATGAATTATATGGTTGTCTTTTGCATCTGAGATGATGTTAAGTAAGCAGTCCATAATGATTAACATCAATCATGAGATAATTGTTTTGATGGATTGGTGGGACTAATATAGGAAATATTCAGAAAGAGAATTATTTAATTTAGTGAGAGATCTTGATCTCATGTGCACCTTTGTTCGATGAAATCCCATGTCTATCGGTTTTCGCATAAAAAATAGGTAATGATTGCATGCTCTGTACACGAGATGTACTAATCATTGTAGGTGAATATTTTAGTGATAAATGCTGGTGGTGGGATGTGACTTGATTTATATATATATATTTTTATTAGTGGTTTACATTTAAATTCCTTGACATCAACGTTAGGATGCAATGCAAGGACATTGCAAAGGAATTAGGCACTTGCTTTTTTACCAATGGGCGGTCCTTTTTTTTTTTTTTTGCATTTTTCATGTCACAAAACTATGAGGAGCTAATTGCACGTGTTGGTGGCATAGCAAAATGGATCAAGGATATGTTTTTATAGTTGCATCCGTGGCACCATTATCACTACATTGGTTTCATTTTACTGAACATATACGTTGTTTGATTGCTTGTAGTTCTGCCCATCTAGATGCCATGCTTCCCTTCCCATATGTGACATGAGGCATATTGATGCATGTACATGTGTGAGATATGCTATGGCCATTATATGCATTGTTAGTTTTCAATGATTATATCACTGCAGCCTACTTATCCCTTGTTTAGATTTCATATCAAGGGAGTGCTTGATTGGGATGAATAAGGGTCTGAAATCGGAATGAAAATATATGACTTTCATTCTAATTATTTGGTTGAAAAGTCCCATTTCGATTCTGATTTCGGAATGGAATGAAAATGATCCAATCTACATAGAATTCAATTCTTATTCTTTTCTATGGATTAATTTTATTCCAATTCCAATTTCAATTCTAATTTCAATTTTGATTCCAGTCACGAATCAAATGTTTCGAAAGAATTTGATCATTCTGATTCTAATTTAAAATTATTTTGATTTTAATTTTGATTGTGAACCAAGCATCTCCAAATATTTACGAGGACAGGTATATAACCAGCCATCATGGCCATCCACTATCTATCCTATAAAATGCTAGCATGAAACGGAAGCAAGCTGCATGCTTGAGTAGAAGGAAACCCCGTTTTTGCTAATATAACTGTAATGATGTGTGTATCAGGAAGGAGCTATCGAATGGGAGTGCATGCTCAAGCAAAAGTCGTTAATTCTAATTGAGATGGTGGGTCACGCTTAATTGATGGGTACAACTGCAATCCATATGTATCGGGCATTGTGCTCCTGAGAATTGTGACAGGAAAGTTGAGTATCTTTCCAGGAAATGTGGGTGCTAATGATAGTATTCACGACATCAATATTTACCAAAGATTGGAAGGATAATTGCAATCTGCTCCATCAAGTTAGCCCTACTAAGTGCCTACACAAGAATGAATGTACCATAGGATGGAGAATCAACAAACTCTATTATTTAATACTGTTGCGGCCAACTCTCTGTCGCTTATCGTCGATGAAGAGCACCTGCTAAACAACATCCTCACAAATCGAAGTTGTGTCTGACGAAGACTCTCCAATACTTAAGTCAGAGAGAGAGTTGGTGAACAGTTAATGAGAATTATTAAAAGTGGCAGAGCTTTGGTCCGGAATTGCTTTACCCATACTGCTCGTTTTCTCTCCTTTTATAGATGATTCTGATGTAACCGTTGAGCACGTGGTCTCACTTTTTATGACGCTAGATTATCGGACCATAATCGTGGAGTTAGTAGGCTATTTATTGCCGTGACATATAATTGATAACCGTTCATAGCAGTTAAGGTATATTGAGCTGATAGGCCGACTATATATCGGTCGGTAGCAGTAAGTCAGTAGAAGATCCGAATGACAGTCGGCTGGCAACTCTGATATACCGATAGTCTTCGATCGGAGGCTAATCAAGTCATTTGTTATTAATCGACAATAGCCGACTGTCGGTCGATCGACTGACTATGAGTCGGCGTGACATACTTGTGCAGTCGATATAGAGTCAGAATCGAGAGTCGGCTGACTTGTCCCAACAGTTGCCCCTCACTCCCAAGTCCAAAGTGATCCGACGTGTATATTGTCACGTGGTCTGTCACGTTGGATGAAGGGAGTCATCATGTGTTACCTCGAGCCTCGACTTGACTGTTAGTCACTTGAGTACGAGGGTTCTTCGATCGTTTTATCATTTCTGTGGCTACAAAATCATTATTGGACTATCAGATTGATAGGACAATTCGGTATCAGATATCAGTATCAGACATCGTTTCAAGAAGATAATTCGATGCCGGATGATATAATTCTAACTAGTAGATCTTAGCTACATGTTTGAATGACATTGGATCGGAGCTGTTCACGCGGATGACGGTGACGTGGCATGATCAGGAGCAGGTGCGTCGAACCGTCCGATCTATGGTTTTAGGTTAAGTCTTTTGTCTTTCTTAGGTCGTCCTTTTTGATTTTCCTTCATTTTCTTCTCCTATGGCTAGAGCATCCTCTTCTCGGAATAGTCGGTTGGAGAATCCGATCGACGACTCTCCATCGGGCCTGAAAGTGGAGGCTTCTTCACTTTCTAAGTCGAACTTTGAGCGGCTCCAGGAGCAATATCGCATCTCAGAGCATTATCAACTCTTTGCACCTGATGCTGATGGTCGGGTGAACTCCCCTCCTTCGGATCAGGTGGCCTTCTATGTTGAAGACCTTCGGACGGGTCTTCGATTTTCGATTTCGGAGTTTGTCCAGAATCTGCTCGACTATTATGGTCTTTGCCTTACTCAGCTGGTACCGAATTCAGTCCGACTTATCATTAGTTTTGCTTTGCTGTATTGGTTAATACCGATCGAACCTCATCCTTCTCTCTTCTGTGCCTTTTTTGTTCTTCGACCCCATTCAAAGACCAAGGGTTGGTGGTTCTTTAACCCACGAAAAGGTCATTCTTTCATTATCGATCTTCTATTGTCCATCTATAGATGAAAGAACCAATTCTTTTTGGCTTCTTTCTCACTTCCTTGGGACTTTCCTTCATGCTGGGTGATCCAAAGACCAGTTCCTACGATAATAGCTGGGTGGAGGTCGGCAATCGAGAGGACTTCCATCGGTTGAAGAATATGGTGGTCCCACTACAGAGAGAGCTTATGACCAAATAGGCTCTCTACGATGCCGACCTCAGTTCGATCACCTTTTTAGATATAGTACAGTCGGTAACTTTCATTTTATTTTTTTTGTTAGTTTCTGAATTGTATTGACTTTTTGTTCTGATTGCAACCATGCAGCCGAGGTGCGAGTATCGAGCACTGACATTCGTCAGCATTCTATCAAGAAGAAGGCAGCGTTTGAGGCTAGACCTCCGACCATCGAAGAGGGTCGGGCTTCTACATCTGCACCGATAGGGGAACCTGATGTACCACCTGCATCAGTTTCTGAGCCGATTCTGGCACATCGGCTCCAACAGTGCTCCCCAATATGCCGTCTGCTGAAGAGGAAGTGGCAAGAGAAGATGGGGCTATCGCAGCAACGTCGGTAGCTCCATCAATAGAGGTTCGGGCTGAGATGGAGGTCACGATCGAACCTGAACAGTCTACAGCTGCGCCAGTCGCTCATTCAGTGGAAGTTTCGTGGGCACAGTCGAGTTTCAATTCTTCGCACTCTTAAATGTGGGGCTACCGACAGGAGATCGGGAGAAGGCACCGACGACTTCGATAGATGACACGACATCTGCAAGCCACACAGTTCACTTCAACATCAGAGTGTCGGAAGATGAGTCGGCCCTGATCGATCTGACATTGACCAGATGGCTCATCCAAGCCGCTCTCCTCCCGACCGATTGAGAGAGCAGGAGGAACCAAATGGTAGCCGAGATGTTCTCATCCTTCTACCTGATGATACTTGAGATAAATTCTCTTTCATTTTTTTTATTGATCTGACACGACTTATCTTCTATTTGCAGTTGGTCCATGACATATTCAACCTGGAGGCCGGCTATGGAAAAGTTGCCGACTTCCGTCGAGTATGGATGAATAAAGTAGAGGTCGCTGATGCTTAGAAGGCGGTTGCCCTTGAGCAGCTTCGGTCGGCAGCTGAGCGGGAGGCGAAACTTCAGGAGGAAGTCTCCCACCTATCCACCGACCTTCAACTATCTGGAGCCGAACTTGATTCAGCTCGTCAAAATATCTCAGCTCTTGAATTATGGATCAAAAGCAAGAACATTCCATCTACCGACTTCGACGAGAAAGAGACGGATGCATCCTTGAACTCGAAGCTGAACGTGAACGACATCGGGCCAGCCTGAAAAGGTTGGCACTGGCTGATGAAAATCATCTTCCGTAAGAGCCGATGCAAAGTTGGCGAGGGCGGAAGCAGAGTCGGTGAAGGAGGCTCTGAATCGAGCAATCGAGGACTCCAAGAATTCGAAGGAGTTCAAAGAAGAGATCTTCGAAGGTGGATTTGCCTCCTACTGTATCGGCTATGAAGACAGTTGGGATGCGATCGAAAAATTATATCCAAATCTCGACTTAAGCAGCGTCATCCCTCCAATGCCAGAAGATGGAGCTGCCGAAGAAGATGCGGTACCGACTCAAGAGAGGACACCGACAGTATCGGAAGTCATCCAAGTCCTTGATGCTACTTCAGAGCAAAGAGACGAAGATGGTGACTAGCGATCGGTGTAATTTTGTTCCTTTGTAATCAAAATTTTATAATCGGACTTCGATCTAATTTTGTAATCTTCCTTTTCAATGAATGAAAAGAGTTTTTCTAAGTACTATCTTTTCTTTTCTGTGTTTGTAATGTTATTAAATTATCGAATATCGATCGACAAGCAGAATTATCGAACATCAATTCAAGTCGAACATCTGATAGTAGTTGTAGGATTCATCCATTAGTCGAATGTCTATTGACGTACTTAAGTATTAGGATAGGTGATAGTAAACCGAATATCCTTCATCCGACCTCAGTCAGGTTGAGTACGTCAGATTATTTGATAGTCGGTGGCAAGCCAAGTATCCTTCGACCGACCATAGTCGAGTCGGTATAATTCTAATTCGACTTGAGTCGTATTGGCATAGCATTTTACTTAGTTAAAACTAAATCGGCATAATAGTTCTTCGACTATGATCAGCTTTTATAGTGGAAAACTGGGATATATTCAGTACTGAGATATAGTCGGTATTGTGACTTTTATAGTGAAAGCCAAAATATAGTCGATGCGTTAGTTTTTACAGTAAAAATTAAATATAGTCGATAGTCGATGAATTGACCATCCATCTGTCGGTTTGAAATTTGTGACTGAAACTTGTGATTCTGAAATGCAATGTTTCATTCTGAATAGTGTATATATAGACAACTTTACTGATAATATATTTTCAAGTTATTAGCATTTCATGTTCGGAGAATAGCTGATCCTTCAAGAGTTTCCAGTTGATTTGCATCCGATCTGAGTGTTTCAGTTGTCCTATAAGGTTTTTTCCAGTTCGAAGATAATTTTTTTTGGTCGGCAGGTCTTGAGACTTCTGCTTTCTTAAGACTAGATCTCCAAGAGGAAGACCTTTGGTTAACCTTTGCATTATAATACCGAGCCACCCTTTGCCAATAGGCTACCATCCAAACTTGAGCTTGCTGTCGGACTTCTAGAAGTAGATCTAAGTCAACTCTCCGACATTCTGAATTTTTTGGCTCACTGTATTGTTCCACCCTTGCTGATGGTAATCTAATCTCGAGCGGGATCATCACTTCTATTCCATAAGCTAGATTAAACGGTGATTCTCCCGTTGGTATGTGAGGAGTTATTCGATATGCCCATAAGATCAGATATAGCTCTTCCACCCAGAGACCTTTGGCTTCATTCACTCTGGTCTTGAGTCCATGTAAAATCGTTTGGTTTATTACCTCCACTTCTCCATTGGACTGTAGATGGCCGACTGATGTGAGTTTGTGTGTAATATAAAATTTCGCATAGAACTCTTTAAAGCTCTGATTGTCGAATTACCGACCATTGTCTGTGATGAAGGTATGTGGCAAACCAAATCTGCATATGATCGATTTCTGAATGAAGTCCTCCATCTTACTTTCAATAATTTATGTTAGAAGTTCAGCTTCTATCTATTTGATAAAATAGTCGATGGCGACCACTATGAACTTTCTCTGACCAGATGTCGGAGAGAAAGGATCGAGTATGTCAATTCTCCATTATGTGAAGGGCCATGGTGCAATAATTAATGTTAATTGACTTGCCGGTTGGTGTTGGATATTTGTATATCTCTGACATGGTTCACACCTTCGGACAAGTTCAGCTGCATTTTTCTTCATGGTGGACCCATAGTATCCTTATCATACGATCTTGTAAGCTAGAGATTTACCCCCCAAGTGATTTTCATAAATTCTTTTGTGAACTTTTCTAAGTGCATAGTTAGCATCTGTTGGTCCAAATACTTTAGTAAGGGAAGAGAGAATGACCTCTTGTATAGATGACTATTCATTAAAATGTATTGAGAGACTGTCCATCAGAATCGCTTGGCTTCTGAGGAATCCGTAGGAAGAGTTTCATCAAGTAAGTACTGGACGATCGAGTCCATCCAGCTTGGTTCATTAGTGAGTTGTAGGACTTTTTTGACTTTATCGATGCTCGGCAGTTCAAGATATTCGACAAATGTTCGTCTCAGTGAACTAAAGAAGGGGTCGTGAGTCACGAAAGTATATCGGCTCGAGCATTCTCTATTCTGAGGATATGAAAGATTTTAAAATATCTTAATATTGAAGTTAGATCTTTCACCTTCTGAAGATACTTCATCATAATAAAATCTCGGGCTTCAAATTTGCCCTTGACCTGTTCGGCAATTAATTGTGAGTCGGTGAAGACTTTTAGACTGTTAATATTAAGCTCCTTAGTAATTTTTAAGTCGGCTAAGAGTGCTTCATATTCGGCTTGATTATTGGAAGCTTTGAAATTGAACCGAAATGCATATTCAGATATAATCCCTTCGGAGTTGGTGAGGATGAGACTAGCTCTACTACCTTGCGCATTTAATGCTCCATCGATATGCAGCACCCATACCGATGTCAAGTCAGGTTCGGGAGTCATGGCCTGCTTTATTCTGTCGTTAGCTTCATCCTCAGGTTTATTGTCTGGTACTGTACATTCGACGATAAAGTCGGCTAGAACTTATGCCTTCATTGACGGATGCAGACGATATTGTATATCAAATTCACCAAGCTTTATCGCTCGCTTTACCATTCGACCCGATGTATCAGGTCGGTGCAAGATCGCCTTCAGTGGCTGATCTGTCAAGATGACAATTGGATGTGCCTGAAAGTATGGACGGAGCCATTGTGATGATATAATTAGAGCGTAAATTATTTTCTCCACTCTTGAATATCTTACTTCGGCATTGTGAAGTACCTTGGTAGTGTAGTAAATCGGCCATTGAATTCGATTTTCATCTTCTTGGACAAGCACCGAACTAACTGCCTCCGTTGATGTCGCCAAGTAGAGAGATAAAGTTTCTCTGACTTTTGGTTTTGTAAGCAGAGGTGGAGATACAAGATATTTTTTCAAATCTTTGAAAGACTGTCGGCACTCATCTGACCATATGAAGTTGTTTGATTGCCTCAAGGTCTTGAAGAAAGGCAAGTATCTTTCTGCCGACCTTGAAATGAATTGGCTAAGTGCAGCGATCCTTCCATTGAGCTGTTGTATTTCTTCTTGGAACTAGGATGCTTCTTATTGATAATAGCCTTTATTTTTTAAGATTGACCTCGATTCTCCATTGTGACATGACAAAACCGAGAAACTTCCCAAAAGTTACTCCAAATGCACACTTTGTCGGGTTCAACTTCATCTGATGTTGTCAAAATTTGCCGAAGGCTTCTTCTAGGTCCCGAACATGATCAATTATTTGAGGACTTTTCACTAGCATATCATCTATATACACTTTCATATTTCACCCAATCTGTGTCTTAAAAATTTTGTTGACAAACCATTGGTAAGTGGCTCCAGCATTTTTCAAATCGAAAGGCATTACTTTATAGCAGTAAATGCCTTTGTTGGTTACGAAAGCTGTATGCTCCTCATCTTCAGGTACCATCCGAATCAGATTGTAGCCTACAAAGCATCCATGAAGCTTAAGAGTCGGTGCCCCGAAGTCGCATCAACCAGTTGATCAATTTTTGGCAAGGAGAAATTGTTCTTCGGACAAGCTTCATTCAAATTTATGTAGTTGATGCAGATTTTTATTTTCATTAGCTTTTCTCACCATCACAACATTGATGAGCCAATCAGGATAAGTAGCTTCTCTAATGAAGCCAGCTGCAAGAAGCTTGTCGATTTCTTCGTCGATGACCTTCTGCTTTTCAGGAGCAAAAGACCTTTTCTTCTATCTCATCGGCTTGACCTTTGGATTAATGTTGAGCCGATGAGTTATTACTTCTGAAAAAATTTCTGACATGTCTGTTGTCGACCAAGAAAAAATATCGATATTTGCTTTGAGTAGATTTATTAATTGCTGCCGCTCCGGATCAGGCATCTGCGATCTAATTTGGATCATCTTCTCAGGGTCTTCTTCTTTTAACGGGATGGAACCAATTGTTTGGCTGGTTCACCCTCTCCTCATTCTCTCTTTGGTCCAATTTATTAACAGACAAAGAGTCTTCGGATTTATTATTTGTATAGAAATTAGGAAGCAGCATCGGACAAGTTGCTGATCTCCATGCATCTCTCCAACTCCATCTTTGTTGGGAATCGAACCAGTAGATGATATGTCGAGACCACTGCCCTCAAAGCATTAAGACTAGGTCGTTCGAGTGTGGCATTATAAGCTGAGGGAATCCAGACAACCGTGAATATCATAAGAACAGTGTTTTGTTGTAGTTCAGTTCCTGCGGTTAAGGGAGAGTGATTTTTCTTCCACAGTAACAGCATCTCCAATGAAACTGACCAAGGGCGTCGAGACTCTTCTGAGTCGATCAGTCGGTAGTCGCATTCGAAAGAAATCGAGTAAAACAAACATCGGTTGAATTTTATTATCTATAAGAATTCTTTTACATCATAATTAGCTATCGTTGTCGAAACAATGATAGCATCATCATGGAGAGTTTGAATTCTCCAAGCATTTCTTTCAAGAAAGTTATTACATTATCAAGTCACCTCTTCTTCGCCGACTCTTCTTCGAAAGTTGCCCCCAGTCTGATCGTCCAAAGATCATGTTGATCGCTCCTGCAGTCAGCTGATTGTTGATAATCTCTTCAGTTTGTGGCTGAGGTTATCGGTCAGCAGGAGGTTGAGTCGTTTGATCTCTTTGAAACTTTTCGAGGTAGCCTTGTCGGATCAGGGCTTCTATCTCGTCCCTGAGCTAGATATACTATTCGATATCGTGAACATGATCATGATGAAACTGATAGTATTTCTTCCTATCCCCACTCCTTGATGGTACTTTTATCGATGGGAGGTGTCGTAGATATTCTGCTCCTTCGATCTCCATAAGGATCTGCGCATGAGGAGCAGAGAGAGGAGTATAGGAGTCATACCTGCCATAGTTCGGCTTCGGACTCCTTCATCGAGGTGAAGCTCGTTGATAATCGGCCTGCTTGATTTGGTCAGAGCTTCATTTTCTTTTGTTTCTTCTTCTGACCTTTTTCACTTATTTGGCATTGGTCAGAAGCAGCTTCATCCATGTGAATGTATTTGTACATGCGCTTCAAAAGTTCAGCATAGATCTGAGGAGAGTTTTGTCAAGAAAATAAGTAAATCTGGATCTCTTCAGATCCCTTTTCATGGCCGATATAGCTGTCTTCGTTGAGGTCCCTGACCTCAAGTGTGGCCGCACTGAAACGGACCACGAAGTCTCTCAGTGTCTCTGTCTCACCTAGCTTGATTGAGAAAAGATTGTCGGATGTTCGTGACGGTCTTCGGCTTATGCTGAAATAGACCACGAAAAATATTCGAGCTGCTCGAAAGAATTGATGCTTCCGACTGGAGCCCAAAATATTAGGCTCGAGTAGCCTTTCGAAGAGTTGCTAGGAAGTCAATGCATAAGAGGATGTCGGTTACCCCTAGATCATCATGAGAGTTTTATAGCTCACGAAGTAGTCGATGGGATCGATGGAGCCGTCGTATGACTCCACTTGCGGCATTTTGAATCGAGAAGGAATCGATTCATCGAGGATGCATCGAGAGAGAGGCTAGGCAGTGTGGAAGTCGTAGTTGTTGGAAGACTTCTGACCTTCCACCTGAAGTCAGATGAGCTAATGATCAATTTCTCAAAACTTACATTCATAGTTGTCCAATCACCATTACTGAGAAACTCCAGAGGTGGAACTCCCGGAAGAACTCGAAGTAGGAGAAGCAGAAGTGTCTGCAGTCGTTTCTCCTTCCTAATACTGAATGCACGAAAAGGAGAGGGAGAATGCTACGAATGATAGGTGGCACAGTGAGAGTGCCGAGAATACGGTTGTCCGTCTCGATGGGAGTATCGAGACGGTCGCTCTAGGGAGGAGGAAGGTGATCGTCGCGGAAGACAGCGACTGTGCCACTGGTTGCTCTACTGGCGGCTGCTGCTGTTGCTGGGTTGTTGCTGCTGGAGGTTTTTGACTGCCTCCATCAGGATATTTATTTACTGCACGAGTGCAGCGATTTACACGTCCGTGGTGACCACAGGATGCGAGGAACTAGGCTCTGCTACTGGAGGTGGGAGAAGAGTATCTTCCTAGTGGGAAGAGTGCCTCGCCGATCCAGTCGAGTGCTGGGCTCTAGTTTTCGGTATGGTTGATTGTGGTTGTTCTCCTACCTGGTGCGCTAATCTGTTGCGGCCAACTCCCTATCGTCTGTCGCCGGTGAAGAGCACCTGCAAACAACGTCCTCACAGACCAGAGTTGTGTCCGGCAGGGATCCTCTGATGCTTAAGTCAGAGAGGGGTTGGCGAACAGTTAATGAGAATTGTTGAAAATAGCAGAGTTTTGGTCCAGAATTGCCTTACCCATGCTGCTCGTTTACCTCTCCTTTTATAGATGATTCTGATGTAACCATCGAGCATGTGGTTCCACCTTTTACGGTGCTAGATTATCGGGCCATAATCATGGAGTTAGTGAGCTGTTTATTGCCATAATACGTAATTGATAACCGTTCATAGCGGTTAAGGTATTTTAAACTGATAGGCCGACTATATGTATGTCGGTAGCAGTAAGCCGGTAGAAGATCTAAATGACAGTCGGCTGGCAATTCTGATATGCCGATGGTCTTCGATCAGAGGTTAATCAAGTTGTTTGTTATTGGTCGACAATAGCCGACTATCGGTCGGTCGACTGACTATGAGTCGGCATGACGTGCTTGTACGGCTGATATAGAGTCGGAGTTGGGGGTCGGCTGAGTTGTCCCAACAAATATATTTCGAGATTATACTGGATTCTGGTAGAGCTGCACTATATAGTTGAAAATCCTAATCATACATATTTTATCTATGGCTGTGTTTAGTTTATATGCATTTGGGGTATTATTGCTCTTTCTTAGTATAGAAATGAGTTGGGGTAGTTACAGTCCACTCATCAAAGTCCTAAAGGAAGATAAATTGCTTGGCATTAGCTATATCGCCTGGACATGTAAGTTGGATTTGGTGTTCACTGCAAATAACCTAACTTGGGTATTGGTAGAGGGTAGACCAGTTTATCTTGTTGATGCTATTCTCACTAATCAATATGAGGAAGCACTTTAGAATTTGGATAGTGCAGGCAAGGGTCATTATTCTGGCAAGCCTGTCAAATACTCTCATGTCACAAAATGAGAGGATCAAGATTGCTACCGACGTAACATTCGTTGTTCAAGACATGACTGGGAAATAACAAAGGCTTGCAAGCGTTGAGGTGTAGAAGGTGTTCATTAATACCAAGCTGCTAGAGGGAGAGTGCCTTGAGCATGTGGTCCAGATGATTAGCCACATTTAGGAGATAGAGCTCCTTGGCTCAGAGATGGATGCGGACGCTGCTAGAGCCATATAATAATTTTATATGAAATTACATCTTGAATGACAAGTCTCTGACCCTCATTGCCCTACTTTAATAGCTCCAGGTTGCAAAAGAACTCATCAAGTGAAATCTCCAGTTCGAAAATGGACGTGGAGGCCGACTTACTTCACAGATTTGACGAAGCGAAGAAAGTCATACCTCCCCTCAAAATACCATCGCCCAAAATTCAGCAGAAAAGAAAAATATTGTCAACAAATAACACTCTTGGCCAAATGAAAGAAAAAAATCTTGATAAAAAAAAATTCTAAAATTTTTAGAAGAAGGAGAGCGACGAAAGTTTCCATGAGTTCCAAACCTAGCCAAGGAATGGCTCGTGCTCGTTCCAGAACACGAGTCTATGCTCCCGGGGTAGTGAATGGAACCGGAAATGAGGATCCTCCTCTGCCCGTTAATGATGACGGTCCTATGGTCATAGGACATTGCAGCGTCTCCCAAAAAAAAGAGTATCACTATTAGCATCACCATCAAAACCGCTAACAACCAGCAGCCACCGCTGCCACCTGTTACGCTCTCGAAACCCATTTACCAGCCAATGGGTTCTCCCTTACTCTCTTTTTTTCTTCTGTAAGTAGTATATACCATTATATTTCAAAAAGGAACAAAGAACGAAAATTAGATAGAAGCAAGAGGGAGAGGATGGTAAGAATAGAGAGAGAAGAGAAATAGAGGTTGTGATATTTATTATACCCAGTAACAAATTAAGAGGAGAGAGAAGCTAGGGAGATAGAGGGGAGGAGGGAAGAGAGAGATAAATAAGAGGGAAGAAGTGTGGAGTGGGAACAGATCCATAGGGCAGTTTAATGTGCAAGGGATGAAAGCAAATTTTTTTATGTTGGGGCCCACTCTCCATTCTCACGAAAAAATATGATCCAACCACTTGCTTTAGAATGGAGGGCATTTTGGTCATTACTCTTTTTCCATTGATACTGTTAAAACAGAGATAGGCGGCTAGGACTTTTTGCAATGTTTATGAAGTTTTGGGATTCTTTTGAAATTTTTTCTTTCGGGATCTAAGTGTAAATGGATCAAACTTTAGGGGGTGTTGCCATAATTTTTTCTATTAATTATAATCATAAAATCTTCTTGGTATTTTTTTATCACACAAAATAAATACTTACATTAAAGGTATTTAATGGTGTAGCTTATACTACAAAAGTTTTTCATGACCGGGGAGGTCATAAGATTGTGAACATGCACTATATCTTTGCCGTAAAGGTTAAACCCAAATGACTTTGAATGCAAGGGGGAGATTGTTAAAAGTAGATTATACCCTAAAAGTCATTTGTATATATGTTGCCCAGATAGATAACCCAAGGAGAGGGGAGAAGGGAAGTGAATTAGATTTTTAAAAATTTAAACTAAATATGCACAAAATTTAAACTATATGAAGTAAAGGTATAGTGAGAGCAATGTAATATAACTAAGATATGAGGATGCAAATGAAAATAAATTAAAGAGTAGTCAAAAACACCAGCAAATATAAGTTTTATGGTAATACGGCATCAAACTCAGCACATGCATCCACTCCTCAAGCGCATTTTTAGGAGTTCTACTTGATTGATTTTTCAAGCTTACAATCAAAATTCAATTGATTTTCTCAGTGAAAATCAACTAAAACCACTCCTTAAGCCACTTTTAGGCTTTCACAACAATACACCCCAATTTAAGGCTTGAATGGATTTTTTTTAAGTTTCAATCCTAATTGAAACTAGTATATAGTAGAAAAGTGGGAATACAATAACCAGCCCAAAGAAAACCTCCTAAAGAGCAAAAGAAATATCATTGGAGCTTGTGAGAATCTAGTCAAGGAAGCTTGGCAATGAATGCTTTCTTCTTCTTCTTTTTGAAAACCTCTAAAAATTTCAAAAGTTTGATAGTTGGAAAGTTCGAGCTCTCCCTTAAATGCATACTTAATGTTTCTTGAGTTTTCTCTTTGTTTTTCTTCTTTTCTATGTTCTTCAATATTTTTGGTAGGCATTTAAGGCTCTTAGAACGTCCAAAAGTAGTTTTTTGGCTATTAGGGACCCAAAACTAGCTATTACAGCTATTCTACACACTTCTATAATTTCTGCAAAATTGGTTGTTATGATTGTTAGTCATAATCGAGTTGACTCGAATTAACTAAGGGTTGATTTGATACGATTTGAGGTCGACCCAAAATCCAATTTGAAAAATATACTCTCTATCTTTTCTGAGAGAGACAACTTGAAGTTGGCTAATGATTAACTTGAGCTCTAGACTTGAAAATATAGCTCTCTACCTTTCCTAAAAGAGTCGACTCATAGTTCATTAGGTCAACTCGTATATTGTGCCACTTAAATTTTATATGCTAGAACCCAAATTACCCCTTTGAAGCTTGGAGTCAACTCTTGATTTTCTCCACTTTGTTTCTCATGATGTGACTTTCCAAATTTGCTTTCTCTGACTCCCAACTTTGGCAATTTTATAGATTTTCTTAAGAATGATCTTAACTTTTTGAAACTTTCTCAATATATACTTCAACAAACCATTAATACCAATATATGCTCAAATATTTTGTTTTCATTAAAATCATTCCTTAGATCAACAATCTTTCTTTTTTGATGATGACAAAACTTTGAATATAAATAAATGATGTAAGTAATAAAAGTGTATCAAATTATCAGAGCAATACTTTTTACAAAAGGATTTTTGATTACCTTTGTTAACATACTAAAGCAAAATTAAGTGCAGGTTTTGAGCTTTCTCAAGTGTAATTCAATAAGTATCAGAGTATAAGACATGTATAGTATTAGAGCAAGGTTGCAGATTTTCTGTGTTAGATAGAATTTGAGTCAGGGTAAAACCATTTAGAAGCTCAACCACTTGCTAAATATTGATAAAAGAGTTAAGGATCGGAGCTAAAGAATTATGTATTAGAGCAAGTGCATATCAGAGCATGATTAGCCCAATTTAGATAAGTACCAAAGCGTAATTAGAAGAGTATCAAGGCAAGAATGAGATGAGAATCAGAGCATCAAAACTGAGATGAGTATCAAAGCATCAAGAAGTTGCATCAACAATAAGCATCAACTTCAAACTATTTATGTGCCCTCTCTTTAAGTTACCATTTGCTTATAGTCAATTCTTACGCTCTTATCTTATTTCTCCCTTTTTTGTCATCAACAAAGGACATCACACATGAGATAAAGAGAAAAAGTTCTTCTTCATTACATAAATATATCTTTACCAGTGTATCAGTCAAAATAAAGGTACTATATACAAAACAATATCAAATGCAATACACCAAGATATATTAGTAAGACAATAATGAAAGTACATAGGTAAACTAAAGATAAACAAGATATATCAGTGAGTAATTACAAGATAAGTACAGACACTAGACCTAATCCTCATCTAAGGGCAAATCTATAGTAGAGGAAGTTCTAGTCCAAAATGAAGAAGCTCCATCTCTCCTACTCCTAATCCTACTTGAGGGACCAAGTGCCTAAGTGGGAATCTAACAACTGACCTAGTGTAGGTCCTAAATGGGGTCTAGGTGTGGGCTGGCTGGGCTAAGGTGGCCGATGGAATGGAAGGCAACCTGGGCTAGGCATGTTAGGTTAGCTAACTTTGCTAGGATGAAGATCTAGTGGTGAACCTCATCCCTGACCTTAAGCTTCTGCAACTGCTGCAGTTGTTCCTGGTGCAAGGCTATCCAACTACTCAACCAGATATCCCATAAAGGTCAAGAGTAAGAAGATCTTGTCCTCTAAGCTACTCTCAGATCTCTGATCTCCATCTATATCTGGGCCACTCCTATCTCAATCCTCCCCTAAGCCTAGCAACCTCTTTAGCCAAATTTGAAAGATCTCCATGCTCCTTTGGCCTGGTCTAGAGCTCCAAAGTTGCCACCCTGTCTGATAGTCTAGCTAACTTCAACCTCAATCCTCCTATCTCTCTTTGAACCATGGAGGTGATCTTGATCAAGTCCACTAGAACTGTTGCTATATGGTCTGGCCTCAAACCTACTAATACCGTCTTAGCAATTAATCCTCCTCAACTAATTATCATCCAATTTGACTGTGGAGGGCTAAGTCTACTGTGGTGCTCTTGATGGTGTCGAAGGTGGTGCTATTGGAGAAGGTGACTATGGCTCTGCTGCTAGTGGTGAAGAGTCTGGCTCAGAATCCTACTGAGGTGCATTGGGTCCTACCTCAGTTCCCTCTCATTGTCGCTCCTATTTGGAGCTCCTTTGCACCCATCTCCCATCCAACTTTCAGCATCCCACACAAACTAAGGATGATTGTTGTAGCTGTTTGAGTGCATAAGGGCTCTGGAGGTCTCTTCCTTTAGAACTACTCTGAACTCTCTGAATACCAAAGTCGAAGCCATGCCATAAGGTAGGCATGCCTTTGCTCTGCTGGCTGCCTCTCTCATCTGCTGTAGCATTAATGCTAGAAGGTTCAACGGAATGCTCTGATATTGAAAATTATGTCCCAAAATCAATCGTCAGTCTGTTGATGGTTGAGCTTATTATTGTAATTATATATGAATTATTGAATTAATAATATTATTTAATTTTTCATCATTGTGTACATCTTATTTGAGCTCCTGTTA